>JAHHZJ010005356.1:0-12529 GCA_021437245.1 Aegilops speltoides | reverse complement strand
CGCCGGGGCCCAAGGAGGGGGAGTCCTCCAGGAGAGGGACCCTTTCCTAGTCCAACTAGGAAGGAGGAAGGGGAAGGAGAGAGGGAGAGGGGAAGGGGGCCCGCCTCCTGTCCTATTCGACCGGGGGCGCCACCTCCCGGTGCGGCCCTCTCCCTCTCCCCAATAAGGCCCATACTTCCCGGGGTTCCGATAATTCTTTTCCCGAAACTTCCAACTTTCCGTCCGAATATAGCCCAATATATCAATCTTTATGTCTCGACCATTTCGAGATCCCATGTCCGTGATCACATCCGGACTCCAAACCTTCGACATCAAAATACAAAACTCATAAAATATAACCGCCATCGAAACCTTGCCGCGGATTCTACGGTTCGAGAACAATGTAGACATGACCGAACACGCCTCCATCAATAACCAATAGCGGGACCCGATGCCCATATTCCTTTACATATTCTACGAAGATCTTTATCGGTCGACGATAACAACATACGTTGTTCCTTTGTCATCGGTATTTACTTGCCCGAGATTCGATCGCCGATCCAATACCTGTTCAATCTGACGAAGTCTTTTACTCGCCCGAATACATCATCTCACGCTAACTATTAGTTGTAATGCTTGCAATTAAGTGATTGTATACCGAGAGGGCCCAAGATACCCCACAATCGGAGGACAAACCTAATCTCAAATACGCCAACCCAACATCCCCTTTGGAGACACCTGTAACTTTATAATCACCCGCCACGGGACGCTTGGTAGTACCAAAGTGTTCCTTAAACGGAGTTGCAAATCTCAAGTTATAGGAACATGTATAAGTCATGGATAAAAGCAATAGCAACATACTAAACGATCGGGTGCTAAGCTAATGGAATGGGTCATGTCAATCGATCATTCAACTAATGATGTGACCTTGTTAATCAAAAACCCTTTGTCTATGGTTAGGAAACTTAACCATTTTTATTAACAAGCTAGTCTAGTAGAGGCATACTAGTGACACTTGCTTGTCTATGTATTCACACATGTATTATGTTTCCGCATACAATTCTAGCATGAATAATAAACATTTATCATGAAATAAGGAAATAAATAATAACTTTATTATTGCCTCTAGGGCATATTTCCTTCCCTCCCACTTGCACTAGAGTCAATAATCTAGATTACATAGTAATGATTCTAACACCCATGGAGTCTTGGTGCTGATCATGTTTTGCTGTGGAAGAGGCTTAGTTAACGGGTCTTACATTCAGATCCGTATGTATCTTGCAAATCTTATGTTCCCACCCGACCAAGTCCCTGATGGAATTGAAGTGCCCTTTGATGGTTTTGGTTCTTTGTGAAATCTGGACCTTTGCAAAGCAATTGCTCCGTTGTCACAAAAGATTTTCATTGACCCGGCACTAGGTATGACACCTAGATCGGATATGAACCCTTCATCCGCATTTCATTAGTGCCCGGTAACCCGCTCACATGTAGATCCCGCAGACGCTTTGTTTAGAATGCACCAACCACCCTCCGCTTAGTGTAAATACATTCCGTCCATTTAGAATCGTCCGATCCAGGTCAAAGCTTGCATCAACGTAACCCAATGAGCTCTTTGTCACCTCCATATTTAAGAAACATATCCTTAGTCCTTTCGTATTTCAGATGTTTTGCATTCCCGGATCCACTCTTACTTTGGTACCTCCCTAAGCTTATAGCAAGGCACACATCGTTGGTACACAAAATTGCATACATGATAGAGCCTATGGGAAGCATAGGAACATCTTTCATTTTCTCTATCTTCATGGTCGGGCATTGAGTCTTACTCAACTTCACACCTTGTAACACGAAGAACCTTTCTTTGCTTGATCCATTTGAACTTCTTCAAAATTTGTCAAGGTATGTGTTTGTAAAGTCCAATTGCCCTTGATCTATCTCTATAGATTTTGATGCCCATTGTAAGCAGCCACCGAGGTCCTTCATCGAAAAACTCTTATTCAAGTATCCCTTTATGCTATCCAGAATTCTATATCATTTCCAAATAATTGTCATCTACATATAATATCGAAATGCTACGAGCTCCCACTCACTTTCTTGTAAAACAGCCTCCAAAAGTCCGATAAACCCAAATGCTTTGATCACACTATCAAACGTTATTCCAACTCCAGATGCTTGCACCAGTCCATAAATGGATCGCCGGAGCTTGCACACTTTGTTAGCCCCTTGGATCGATAAAACCTTCCGTTGCATCATATACAACCTTCTTCCGTAAATCCATTCAGAATGCGTTTTTACATCCATTTGCCAAATTTCATAATCATAAAATGCGCAATTGCTAACATGATTCGGAAGATTTAAGCATCGCCACGGTGAGAAGGTCTCATCAGTCAACCCTTGAACTTGTCGAAACCCTTATGCATAAGTCGAGCTTTGTAAAAGAATATTACCGGCCGCCTTCTTCTTGAAGATCCACTTGTTTTCTTTGTTGTAACCGCAAGTCAACCAAAGTCCACACTTTGTTTTCATACATGGATCCCATCTCGATTTCATGGCCTCAAGCCATTTTATGAATCGGGCTCACCATCGCCTTCATAGTTCGAGGTTCATCATGATCTAGTAGCATGACTTCCAATGGATTCCGATTACCGCGGATCTTACTCGTGATCTACGAGGTTCGAGTAACTTGATCTAAGTTTCATGATCAACATCATCAACTTCCTCACTATTTTGTAGATGTCCTAAACCGTTTCCATAAACTACTTTCCAATAAGGGAGAAGGTAAGTTACCTCATCAAGTTCTCTTTCCTCCCACTCACTTCTTTCGAGAGAAACCCTTCTAGAAAGGATCCATTTTAGCAACAAATGTCTTGCCTTCGGATCTGTGATAGAAGGTGTCCCAACTGCCCTTTGGGTATCCTATGAAGACACATTTTTCGAGGGGTTCGAGCTATCGTTGAAGCTTTTTCACATAAGCATCGGATCCCCAAACTTTAAGAAACGAAACTTTGGTTTCCTAAACCATAGTTCATAAGGTGTCGCCTCAAGGATTTTGACGGTGTTCTATTCAGGTGAATGCGCCGCCTCAAGAGCATAACCCCAAAACGATAGCAAATTTAAGAGACATCATAGATCGCACCATATCTAGTAAAGTGCGACAACGCTCGACACACCATTACGCTGGTGTTCCGGTTGGGATTGAAACTATTCCGATTGTTTCAAATGGACCAAACTCAGAACTCAAATATTCGCCCACGATCGATCATAGAAACTTTATTTTCTTATTATGATGATTTTCAACTTCACTCAAATTTTTGAACTTTTCAAATGTTTCGATTATGCTTCATTAAGTAGATATACCCATATCCGCTAAATCATCTTAAGGTGAGAAAATAACGATATCCGCCAAGCCTCAACATTCATCGGCCACATACATTCAGATGTATGATTTCCAACAAATCTGTTTTTCCATAGTACCGAGAACGGGTTCTAGTCATTGCCCATGAGGCACGGTTCAAGTGCCAAGTGATTCATAATCAAGGACTAAAAGTCCATCAAGATGGGTTTCTTCATGCTTTATACCGATATGACCTAAACGGAGGCCACAAATAAGTTGCACTATCATTATCAACTCTGATCTTTTGGTTTCAACATTATGAATATTGTATCACTACTATCGAGATTCATCAAAATAGACCACTCTTCAAGGGTGCATGACCATAAAAGATATTACTCATATAAATAGAACAACCATTATTCTTCGATTTAATGAATAACCGCCTCGATCAAACAAGATCCAGATATAATGTTCATGCTCAACGCCGCACCAAATAACAATTATTTAGGTCTAAAACTAACCCAAGGTAGATGTAGAGGTAGGTCATCAATCACATCGACTTTGGAACCATTTCCCACGCCATCGCACCTCCCCTTTTCCGTGTTCGCTTAATCCGATCCCTTGTTCACCTTGCCATTCTTCTTATCCGCCAAATACTTGGGGCAGTTCCGCTTCCAAAGGACTACCGCTAGAGAAGCATCGGCGTTTAGGTCCGATTGGGTTTTTCTTGAGCAGAACTTGCTTTTGTTTCTTGAAGTTTTTCTTCCCTTTGCCCTTTTCTTGAAACTAGTGGTCTTTACCATCAACACTTGATGCTCCTTCTGATTTCTACCGCAGCCTTTAGCATTGTAAGAGCTTAGGCATAGTCTTTACTAACCCTTGCATATTATAGTTCATACGGTTTGTAGCTTGGTGGCGTGATTGAAGAATTTCAATGACACAATCATCCAAGATTAACTCCCCCTAGTCAAGGATTGTAATACCGCATTCTGGTATGTGCTCACCGAAGACCCATTCTCCTCCATCTTGCAGCTAAGAACTTATTGAGACTTCATATCTCAACCGCATTCGTTGAAATATCAACTTCAACTCCCGAACATCTCATATGCTCCATGACGCTCAAAACGCCTTGAAGACCCGGTTTGCCGAAAGTGGCACATGAACTATAGAGTAGTCATCGCTTTGCTCCCAGACGCTTTAACGCCGCCCAGATCAAAAAAGCGCACCCAGCGTGCATCCAGACGAACTTTCGGCAGCAATGAGGATAATCTCTTTAGGACCCAACCGTAATTGCTACCATCATCTTTCAACTTTGCTTTCGGAACAATTAAAATTCAACAACAACAGACGAGCCATCTATCTACAAACAAACATAGACAAGCAAGATACTATCAGTACTAAGTTCATGATAAATTTAAGTTCAATTAATCATATTATTAAGAACTCCCACTTAGAGACATCTCTAGTCATCTAATGATCACGTGATCCAAATCAACTAAACCATAACCGATCATCACGGAGATGGAGTAGTTTTCAATGGTGAACATCTTATGTTGATCATATTACTATATGATTCACGCCGACCCGGGTCTCCGTGTTCCGAGGCCATATTGATATGCTAGGCTCCAAGTATAACCTGGTATTCCTGCAAAACGGCTTGCACCCAGATGGAGAGCTTATCACACCCATCATCACGGGGTGTCTCGCACCATTTAACTTTGGCAACTGCATACCGGGAGAACACTACTTGATAATTTTAGTGAGAGATCATCTTAAAATGCTACCCAATCAAAGCAAGATAAGATGCATAAAGGATAAACATCACATGCAATCAATATAAGTGATATGATATGGCCATCATCATCTTGTGCTTGTGATTCCATCTCCGCAATGCGGATCACCATCCCAGCGCGCACCTTGATCTCCATCATAGCATCGTTGTCGCACCCATCTATTGCTTCTACGATTATCGCTACCGCTTAGTGATAAAGTAAAGCAATTAGTATGCTTGATTTATACAATAAAGCAAACCATATGGCTCACCAGTTAAAACCACAAAACATGATCATCTATACAAAAAATATAGCATCACGCCTTGACCATATCACATCACACATGCCCCAAAAACAAGTTAGACGCCCTACTTTGTTGTTAAATTTTTGGTGCTACGGGCTTAAGCACCAATCTCACCCCACGCATCAAAACCACAACGAATTTCCAAATAGACCCGCTTTTAACCTTCACAAGGACCCGAGCCACACTTTGCTCAACTAAAGTGAGAGAGAGACACCCGCCAGCCATTTTCACGAAAGCTCGAACGGTGAAACCACCAGAAGGCATTTGTAATGTCGGTCCGGCCGCCATCTCACAATACCGCTGAACCAAAGTATGACATGTGGTAGGAAGATGACTTGTATCGCCACAACTCACTTGGTTCTACCTGCAAAACATCAAACCATAAAAACCTAGGCTGATGATCGTTGGGGAACGAGTAATTTAAAAAATTCCCACGCACACGAAGATCATGGTGATGCATAGCAACGAGGGGAGAGGTTTTCACGCACCAGACCGGAAGCGATCACAAGTAGAGGAAGTAGTCGACGCTCTCCTCGATCCAACCGATCCCACCAAGCATTCGGGCCTCCAAGTTCTTGACACCGCAGCCGGACGCCCGGCCCATCCAAAGAAAGTCCGGGAGAGAGAGTTCCACGACACGGGGACATCTTGATGTTCTATCGACGCAGGCTTCCGGCACCCCAATATGACCGAGGTGGATTATGGTGGAGGGGGCACCACACGGCTAAGGAACATCTCAAGGATCAACTTGTTGGGAGGGCCCCTGCCCCCAAAAAAGGAGCAAGGGGGGGGGCCTAGGGGGCCCAGGAGGGGGGTCCTCCTCCCAGGGGAGAGGACTTTCCTAGTCCAACTAGGAAGGAGGAAGGGGAAGGAGGAGAGGGAGGGAAGGGGGCCCCTCCTTGTCCTATTCGACTTTGGGGCGCCACCCCCGGGCCCTCCCCTCTGGCCCAATAAGGCCCAATTTCGGGTTCCAAACCTCCCGACCTTTTCCAAATTGAACCTTTCCTGTCCGAATATAGCCCCAATATATCAATCTTTATGTTCGACCATTTCGAGACTCCCATGTCCGTGATCACATCCGGACCAACTCCTTCGGCATCAAAATACACAAACTCATAATATAACCGCCATCAAACCTTGTGCCGGGGACTTACGGTTCGAAACGTAGAATGCCAGAACGCCCCGGTCAATAACCAATAGCGGACCGGATGCCCATATTGGCCCTACATATTCTACAAAGATCTTTATCGGCAAGATAACAACATACGTGTTCCTTTGTCATCGTATGTTACTTTCCCGAGATTCGATCGCCGATCCAATACCTAGTTCAATCTTGTTACCGCAAGTCTCTTTACTCGCCCAATACATCATCTCAACTAACCATTAGTTGTAATGCTTGCAAGGCTTAAGTGATGTTATTACCGAGAGGGCCCAGAGATACCCCTCCACAATCGGAGGACAAATCCTAATCTCAAAACGCCAACCCAACATCCCCTTTGGAGACACCGAGTATTTCCTTTATAACCCCAGCTTGAGACCGGGTAGTACCAAAGTGTTCCTAAACGGAGTTGCATAATCTCATAGTTATAGGAACATGTATAAGTCATGGATAAAAGCAATAGCAACATACTAAACGATCGGGGTTAATGGAATGGGTCATGTCAATCGATCATTCAACTAATGATGTGACCTTGTTAATCAAATAACAACCTTTGTCTATGGTTAGGAAACTTAACCATCTTTGATTAACAAGCTAGTCTAGTAGAGGCATACTAGTGACACTTGCTTGTCTATGTATTCACACAATTATTTTCCGAATACAATTCTAGCATGAATAATAAACATTTATCATGAAATAAGGAAATAAATAATAACTTTATTATTGCCTCTAGGGCATATTTCCTTCGCTCCCACTTGCACTAGAGTCAATAATCGATTACATAGTAATGATTCTAACACCCATGGAGTCTTGGTGCCGATCATGTTTTTGTGGAAGAGGCTTAGTTAACGGTCTCTACATTCAGATCCGTATGTTCTTGCAAATTTATGTTCCCACCGAAAGTCCCATGGAATTGAAGGCCTCTTGATGTGTTTGGTCCTTTGGAAATTGGATTCCTTTGCAAAGCAATAGCTCCGGTTGTCACAAAGATTTTCATTGGACCCGATGCACTAGGTATGACACCTAGATCGGATATGAACCTTCATCCGCATTTTCATTAACGCCCGGTTGCTATGTATCCGCTTCACATGTAGATCCCGCCACGACGCTTTGTTTAGAACCGCACCAACCGAACCCTCCGCTTAGTGTAAAACGATCCGGTCTGCATTTAGAATCGCGGATCCGTGTAAAGCTTGCATCAACGTAACTCATTTATGAGCTCTTTGTCACCTCCAATACGGAAACATATCCTTAGTCCTTTTCGTATTTCAGATGTTCTTGACCGCTGTCCAGGATCCACCGGATTACTTTTACCTCCCCCTAAGCTTATAGCAAGGCACACATCGGTCCGCACAAGATTGCATACATGATAGAGCCTATGGTAAGCATAGGAACATCTTTCATTTTTCTCTTCTTTTCAGTGGTCGGGCATTGAGTCTTACTCAACTTCACACCTTGTAAACTAAGAACCCTTTTTTTTGATCCATTTTGAACTTCTTCAAAATCTTGTCAAGGTATGTGTTTGTGAAAGTCCAATTGCGCCTTGATCTATCTCTATAGATTTTGAGCCCAATATGTAAGCAGCCACCGAGGTCCTTCATCGAAAAACCTTATTCAAGTATCCCTTTATGCTATCCAGAATTTATATCATTTCCGATTAATAATATGTCATCTACATATAATATCGAAATGCTAAGAGCTCCCACTCACTTTCTTGTAAATACGCTTCCCAAAAGTCCGATAAACCCAAATGCTTTGATCACACTATCAAAACGCTTATTCCAACTCCGAGTGCTTGCACCACCATAAATGGATCCGGGCTTGCACACTTTGTTAGCTCCCTTGGATCGATAAAACCTTCTTTGCATCATATACAACTCTTCTTCCGTAAATCCATTCAGAATGCGCTTTACATCCATTTGCCAAATTTCATAATCATAAATGCCAATTGCTAACATGATTCGATAGATTAAGCATCGCCAGTGAGAAGGTCTCATCAAATCCCTTGAACTTGTCGAAACCCTTGCAAAGTGGTTTGTAGAAGAATATTACCGCCCCCCTTCTTCTTGAAGATCCACTTGTTTTCTATTGCTTTACCCAAGTCAACCAAAGTCCACACTTTGTTTTCACATGGATCCCATCTCGATTTCATGGCCCAAGCCATTTTATGGAATGGCTCACCACCTTCTTCATAGTTCGAGGTTCATCATGATCTAGTAGCATGACTTGAAAGGATTACCATCACTGGCGGATCCTACCGTTGATCACGAGGTTCTGAGTAACTTGATCCAAGTTTCATGATCAACATCATCAACTTCCTCACTATTTGGTGTAGATGTCTCGTAAACCGTTCGGATAAACTACTTTCCAATAAGGGAGAAGGTAATTACCTCATCGTTCTACTTTCCTCCCACTCACTTCTTTTCGAGAAAACCTTCTTAGAAAGGATCCATTCTTAGCAACAAATGTCTTGCCTTCGGATCTGGATAGAAGGTGTACCCAATCCTCCTTTGGATATCCTATGAAGACACATTCGAGGGTTCGAGCATCGGAAGTTTTTCACATAAGCATCGATCCCCAAACTTTAAGAAACGATAACTTTGGTTTCTTTAAACCATAGTTCATAAGGTGTCGCCTCAACGGATTTTGACGGTGTTCTATTCGTGAATGCGCCGCCTCAAGAGCATAACCCCAAAACGATAGCGGAATCGAAGAGAATAGATCGCACCATATCTAGTAAAGTGCGAAAGCTCGACACACCATTACCGGGGTGTTCCGGTTGGAGTTTAAACTATTCCGCATTGTTTCAAATGACCAAACTCAGAACTCAAATATTCCCATGATCGATCGAGAAACTTTATTTTTTATTACGATGATTTTCAACTTCACCAAATTTTTTGAACTTTTCAAATGTTTCAGACTTATGTTCATTAAGTAGATATACCCATATCCGCTTAAATCATCCGTGAAGGTGAGAAAATAACGATATCCGCCAGAGCCTCAACATTCATTCCCCACAACATCCGTATGTATGATTTCCAAAAACTGGTTTTCCATACCGAGAACGGGTTCTAGTCATCTTGCCCATGAGGCACGGTTCAAAAGTGATTCATAATCAAGGACTAAAAGTCCATCAAGATGGAGTTTCTTCATGCTTTATACCGATATGACCTAAACGGCAGGCACAAATAAGTTGCACTATCATTATCAACTTATCTTTTGGTTTCAACATTATGAATATGTGTATCACTACTATCGAGATTCATCAAAATAGACCACCTTCAAGGGTGCATGACCATAAAAGATATTACTCATATAAATAGAACAACCATTATTCTTCGAGAATGAATAACCGCCCATCAAACAAGATCCAGATATAATGTTCATGCTCAACGCGCACCAAATAACAATTATTTAGGTCAAAACTAATCCCGGTAGATGTAAGGTGCACCGCGATCACATCGACTTTGGAACCACCCACGCGATCGCCACCTCGCCCTTTGCCGGTTCGCTAATCCGTACCCTTTGTTCACCTTGCCATTCTTCTTATCCGCCAAATACTTGGGGCCTCCGCCCAAAGGACCATTTGTTTCAGAGAAGCACTGTTTGGTTTAGGTCCGATTGGGTTTTTCTCCCGAGCAGAACTTGTTTGTGCCTTCTTGAAGTTCTTCTTCTTCCCTTTCCTTTCTTCTTGAAACTAGTGGTCTTATGACCATCAACACTTGATGCTCCTTCTGATTTCTACCCCGCCTTTAGCATTGAAGAGCCTTGCATAGTCTTTACTAACCCTTGCATATTATAGTTCATCATGAAGCCTTTGTAGCTTGTGGCGTGATTGAAGAATTTCAATGACAAATCATCCGGAAGATTAACTCCCGTTGAGTCAAGTGATTGTAATACCCAATTCCGAGTATGTGCTCACCGACGATCCATTCCTCCATTTTATAGAACTTATTGAGACTTCAATCTCTCAATCCGCATTCTGTTGAAATATCAACTTCAACCCGGAAATCTCATATGCTCCATGACGCTCAAAACGCCGTTGAAGACCCGGTTCTAAGCCGAAAGCATGGCACATGAACTATAGAGTAGTCAGCTTTGTCGCCAGACTTTAACATCGCCAGATCCAAAGAAAGGTTCGCACCCGTGCATCCAGATGTAACTTTTCATAAAAATGAGGATAATCTAAAAACCCACCGTAATTGCTACCATCATCTTTCAACTTTGCTTTCAAGGAACGATTAAAATTCAACGAACAACAAAGACGAGCCATCTATCTACAAACAAACATAGACAAGCAAGATACTATCGTACTAAGTTCATGATAAATTTAAGTTCAATTAATCATATTACTTAAGAACCCCACTTAGATGAATCTCTAGTCATCTAAGTGATCCGGATCCAAATCAAGAAACCATAACCGATCATCACGTGAGATGGAGAGTTTTAATGGTGAACATCTTATGTTGATCATATCTACTATATGATTCACGCCGACCTTCGGTTCCGTGTTCCGAGGCCATATTCCATATGCTAGGCTCCAAGTATAACCAGTATTCTGGGTAAAACGGCTTGCACCCGCTTAGATGGACGGAGCTTATCACACCCATCATCACGGGTGTCTGACCATTTAACTTTGGCAACGGGCATACCAGGAGAACACTACTTGATAATTTTAGTGGAGATCATCTTAAATGCTACCCAATCAAAGCAAGATAAGATGCATAAAGGATAAACATCACATGCAATCAATATAAGTGATATGATATGGCCATCATCATCTTGTGCTTGTGATTCCATCTCCGCAAGCGGATCACCACCCACCGACGCACACCTTGATCTCCATCATAGCATCGCCACGCCCATCTATTGCTTTACGATATCGCACCGCTTAGTGATAAAGTAAAGCAATTACGGCTTATTTCATACAATAAAGAAACCATATGGCTTTCCCCACCGATAACTTCGTTACAAAACATGATCATTCATACAATAAAATATAGCATCACGCCTTGACCATATCACATCACAACATGCCCCAAAAACAAGTTAGACGCCCTACTTTGTTGTTGCAAATTTTACGGGTGCTACCTTAAGCACCAATCTCACCCACGATCAAAACCACAACGATATTTAAATAGACCCGCTTTAACCTTCACAAGGACCGGGCGAACACTGTTCAACTAAAGTGAGAGAGACAGACACCCGCCACCACCTTTAAGCACGAAAGTCGAACGGTGAAACCAGCCTCGAAGCGACGCGAATGTCGGTCCGGCCGCTTCATCTCACAATACCCTGAACCAAAGTATGACATGGGAGGCGATGACTTGTATCGCCCACAACTCACTTGTGTTCTACTCGCAAAACATCAAACCATAAAACCTAGGCCGATGCCACGCTGGGGAACGAGTAATTTAAAAATTTCCTACGACACGCAAGATCATGGTGATGCATAGCAACGAGGGGGAGAGGTTGTCACGCACCGACCGCGAAGCGAACAACGGAGGAAGTAGTCGACGTCTCCTCGCGATCCAACCGATCCACCCCATTCTTCCTCCAAGTTTTGACAACGAAGCCTGACGCCTCGGGCCCGATCCGAAAGCCCGGGGAGAGAGTTCCACAAGACAACGGCAGGACGATCTTGATGTTCTATCACGCAGGCTTCCCTAAGCACCGCCAAATGACCGAGGTGGATTATGGGGAGGGGGCACCAACACGGCAAGGAACATCTCAAGGATCAACTTGGTGTTTAGGGTGCCCCCCCCGTGAATAAAGGAGCAAGGGGGGCCGGCCGCCTAGGGGGGATAGAGGGGGGAGTCCTCCCCTAGTGGGAGAGGACTCCCTTTCCTAGTCCAACTAGGAAGGAGGAAGGGGAAGGAAGGGAGGAGAGGGAGAAGGGGCCGGCCCCTCCTGTCCTATTCGACCCCTGGGGCCCACCTCCGGTGCGGCCTCCCTCTCCCCAATAAGGCCCATTTTTAAATTCC
>JAHHZJ010005355.1:0-10761 GCA_021437245.1 Aegilops speltoides | reverse complement strand
GTGGCATCTTGTATTTTTGTCCAAGGCTTCATGCACTTATGGTGGCTTCAAAGTCCCAAATCATCACTTGTAACTCCGTTTGATCCTTGCATGCCATCAACTCCATGCTGTTCTTGCTCCAATGTTCACCCTTCTCCAAGCTAGGCCCTTCTTGTAAGCAAAACAAATGTATCCAATTTAGGCAAGATCATATTCTCATGAAATTAGAATCATTACCAAAAACAAAAGTACTGTAATTTAATTGGCGGCCGGAGCTCTAGTAATTGGTCCCAGATATGTAACAAGAGGGGCTGTGGATGTAACAATGGTATTGATGTCCTCATCATCCTCCCCTTCTTGAAATGAAGTCGCCCTACGAAGCTCATCTTCCTCACCCAAATAAGGCTTCAAATCTGCAATGTTAAAAGTGGACTAACCCCAAAATCTGCAGCAGCTCAAGTTTATATGCATTATCATTTATTTTCTCCAACACCTTAAAGGGACCAGAGCACGTGGATTAGTTTTGATTTATGCAAATCAGGAATCTATCCTACGCAAATGTAACCAAACAAGATCTCCGTGCAAACACCACATGTTTTCTACCCTTATCTCCAAAGATGTTTATATTTAGCATTCATACCTAATGTTTTCCTTAGTTAACTCATGCATTTTTAAAATCAATTCAAAGACGTTCTTTAGCATCAAAATTAACCTTCCCAAGATGGAAGAGGCAACAAATCAATAGGTGCACGAGGTAGGAAACCATACATAACTTCAAAAGGGCACATCTTAGTAGTAGAATGCAATGAACGATTATAAGCAAATTCAATATGAGGCAAGCATTCCTCCCACATTTTCTTATTATTCTTTAGAACAGCCCTAAGCATAGTAGACAATGTTCTATTGACTACTTCAGTTTGTCCATCCTTTGGGGGTGACAAGTAGTACTAAAAGCGCTTAGTCCCCAACTTAGCCCATAAACATCTCCAAAAGTGGCTAAGAAATTTAGCACGATCAAACAATAGTATTTGGCACACCATGCAAGTTAATAATTTCAAAGAACAAATCAGCAACATTGACAAGATCATCGCTTATGACATGGTATAAAGTGTGCCATTTTCGAGAATCTATCCACGACAACAAATATGTTATCCTCCCCTTCTTTGTTCTAGGTAAACCCAAAACAAAGTCCATAGATATATCCTCCCAAGGAACACTAGGTACAGCAAAGGCATATATAAACCATGAGGATTGAGTCGTGACTTAGCTTTTTGACATGTAGTGCAAAAGCAATAAAACGCCAACATCCCTGCCTCATCTTTGGCCAAAAGAAATGTGTAGCAAGACGCCCTCCGCCTTCTTCACCCAAAGTGTCCCATTAGACTCCTCCATGCGCCCCCGAACAACAAAAGAAACGGAGCTAGCGAATGCATAGCTTGTTAGCACAACACAAATCCATCATTAACCAAAACTTGTTCCATGTTCTTCCTTCTTAAATTCTCAATACATCTTTAAAATCAGATCATGCACATATTGATCTTTGATGGTCTCCAAACCAAATATTTTGAAGTCAAGTTGTGAAAGCAAGTATAGCGAAGACAATGCATCAAGAATAACATTTTTTTACCCTTCTTGTGTTTAATGACAAAGGGAAAGTCTCAATGAATTCAACCCATTTAGCATGTCTACGATTCATTTAGCTTGACTTTTAATATGTTTCAAAGATTCATGATCGTAATGTATAACAAATTTTGGGCCATAAATAATGTTGCCATGTTTCTAAAGTCCCAACAAGAGCATATAATTCTTTATCATAAGTAGAGTAATTCGATAGGCCCACTCAATTTTTTCGTAAAAGCAACTATCTTGTAATAACACACCTCCTAATCCAATTCCACTAGCATCACATTCAAGCTCAAAAGTCTTATTAAAATCAGAAGGGAGAAGGAGCATGTGTCAACTTAGCTTTCAATACCGTGAAGGCTTCTTCCCGTATGGCACCCCAAACAAAAGGCACATCCTTCTTTGTAAGCTCCTTGAGAGGTAAAAGAATGGTGCTGAAATCTTCACAAAACCCTTTATAGAAACCAGCGAGGCCAAGGAAATCAACCAGCCGCTTGGGCTGGGCGGCCAAACTCAATAGCTTCAATCTTGGCTTTATCAACTTCAATTCCTGGAGTAAACAACATAGCCAAGAAAAGATACCTTCGGTGCAAAAAGGGCACTTCCCAAGGTTACCAAACAAACGGGCATCACGAGAGCATTAAAAACAGCACGAATTTCCAAATGTTCTTCCAAAGATTTGCTATAAATCAAGATATCATCAAAATAGACTACCCAAATCGTCCAATGAAAGCACCGAAACTTCGCTCATTAATCTCATGAAAGTTAGGTGCATTAGTTAACCCAAAAGGCATGACTAACCACTCATATAATCCAAACTTAGTTTTAAATGTTGTTTTCCATTCATCTCCCAATTTCATACGAATTTGATGGTATCCACTACGCAAATCAATTTTGGAGAATATTGTGAGCCACCAATTCATCAAGCATATCATCTAGCCTAGGAATAGGGTGACGATAATTAATAGTAATATTATTGATGCTCTACAATCAACACACAACGGACGACCATCCTTTTTCGCACTAGAATAATAGGAACAAGACAAGGACTAAGGGATTGCGATATAACCTTTTGGTCAGCAAATTCCCGGAGGACGATAATCTCCTTCGCCTCCTCCGATTGGTAAGGGAGGGCACGGTTGGGTAATGATGCACCGAATTAAGCAATTTGATGCTCAATCCTCAATAGGTGGTAATCCCGTGGCACGCCTTGTGGAAAGACGCCGAACTCCCCAAAATGTTAGTGAAAGGGGGCAAAGAGGGAAGGCACCCTCAATGAAAATAATGCCTTTTGCACAAAAGCATAGCAAATAGATTTGCAAAAATCTAGCTCATCAATATCAGATTTGGCAAGTAAACAAGCATTTTTCAATTTAATTTCGTAAGCCAAAGAGATGGTTTATTATTAGGCTTCATGTTCGCTTCAAATTTTTTGCCAAACTGATTTTACTTTTATTTTCTCCCTGTTTTGCTTTTATTAGCTCTATTAATATCATCTTCAAAATGGACCCGGGAGTCAAGGAAGCAAAGTAATATTTTTATCCTTATGAACAAGAGTAACTGATTTTTTTTTTTTGAAACCAACCCTTCTTCACTGACCAAAAAATTGCCGGAATCAAACCTACTCGCAAAGGAAACACGAATCGGAAATTAGATGGATCTCAAAACAAATCTAATATGCAAGGAACCTTGATTGGTGGTGGATATATGGTGGTGGTATATGGCAAACCAGGGTATATGGCAGCCGGGGTGGTATATGGATACGGATTCAAGGGTGGTTATGGATACGGATTCGGGTGGCTGGAAAGCGGGGTGGTAGATGGTGGGCGGATGATGAAAGCGCGGCGGCGGACAACTTATGACCGTAACTCAAACTCTAAAAAGACTAGACTCTAAGACCAAAGAACTAGACACAAGATGCAAACCGCAAATTCAACAACGGAAATACGTAAAAGATTATAAAAGGCTCGTATTGGTTTTGGATATGACCTAACCCTAATTTTTTTTTTGGCTTTTTCGGGACCGGTAGGGGAAGAACTCGATCTAAACCTTTAAAATCAAAATCTCACCGAAAGCAACCCGGAAATTCATACCACTTGATAGAGGCAAAGGTGTCCCGCCTTCGGGAATGGCGGATTTCCTTGGTGGAAGTCGATTTTGACGATCCCATTTACGAAGGCAGGCGGACGCCGCCTTTAGCAATCGGTAAACCAACTCCGAGAGGTTATTACCACACCGGAGAAGATCAAATTCCGACCATTTAGGGTCTATTTCCGCGAAAGCAAACGAAGAACAAGCAAGAAACCAGATTGCAACTGGATATTGCGAATATAAGATGAAAGCTTTATTGATCAAGGTTTCAGGACGCCTTTTTCCGGCCCAACACAAACGGCACGCCGGTTGCGCTTATGGCCAACTTTTGATCTAAAACAAAACCCAAGTCTAAACGGGTTTCTAAGGGGTATATATGGAGGAAGAGGGTGAATTTCGGGCCCTTGGTGGAGGGGTCCAAACTAACCCTATCTCTTGTTTCCCACACATAAGGATTCCCAAAAATAGCCTATACTAATGTATTTCAAATTACATGGGCCCTGGCCCAAAATAAGGTGCGAAAGAAGAATAGAAATGGACCTAATATTATGAAGTGGCATCTTGTATATTTCGTCCAAGGCTTCATGCACTCCTTTTTGGTGGCTTCAAAGTCCAAATCATCATTTGTAACTGTTTGATCCCCCGGATGCCATCAACTCCATGCTTGTTCTTGCCCAATGTTCACCCTTCTCCAAGCTAGGCCCTTTTCGCCTTGTAAGCAAAACAAAATGTATCCAATTTGGAAAGGAATTCATATTTCATGAACATTAGAATCATTACCAAAAAAAACGAAAAGTACTTGTAATTTAATTGGCGGGAGTCTTAATTGGTCCCGATATGCAAAGAGGGCGTGGATGTAACAATGGATTGATGTCCTCATCAAAACTGCCCTAAGGGTTGTATATATTGAGGAAGAGGGGGAATTTCTGGCCCTTGGTGGAGGGGGTCCAAACTAACCCTATCTCTTGTTTCCCCCACATACGACTCTAAAAATAGCCTATACTTATGTATTTCGAAATTACATGGGCCTGGCCCAATAATAAGGTGACGAACACCCAGAATAGCCTCTAGACTAAATTTATGAAGTGGCATCTTGTATATTTCGTCCAAGGCTTCATGCACTCATTATGGTGGCTTCAAAGTCCCGAAAATCACTTGTAACTCCGTTTGTCCCTTTGGCATGCCATATCTCCATGCTTGTTCTTGCTCCCGTTCATCCTTCTCCAAGCTAGGCCCTTCATTTGTAAGCAAAAAAATGTATCCAATTTAGGCAGCATCATATTCTCATGAACATTAGAATTCATTACCAAGAAACCAAGTACCGTAATTTAGTTGGGGCACGAGTTTAGTAATTGGTCCAAAGAGTATAGCAAAAGAGGTCGGGTGTAACAATGGTATTGATGTCCTCATCATCCTCCCTTCTTGAAATGAAGTCGCCCCAGGAAGTTCATCTTCCTCACCCAAATATGGCTTCAAATCTGCAATGTTAAAATGGACTAACCCCAAAATTTGTAGGCAGTCAAGTTTATATGCATTATCATTTACTTTCTCCAAACCTTAAAGGACCAAAAACGTGGATTAGCTTTGATTTGCAAATCAGAAATCTATCCACGCAAATGTAACCAAACAAGATCTCTGTGCAAACACAACATGTTTTCACCCTTATCTCCAGAAGTTTATATTTAGCATTCATACGCCAATGTTTTCCTTAGTTAACTCATGCATTTTTAAATCAATTCAGACGTTTTAGCTCAAAATTAACCTTCCCAAGATGGAAGAGGCAAAATCAATAGGTGCACAGGTAGGAAACCACACAACTTCAAAAGGGCACATCTTAGTAGTAGAATGCAATGAACATTATAAGCAAATTCAATATGAGGGTTCCTCCCACATTTTCTTATTATTCTTTAGAAAGCCCTAAGCATAGTAGACAATGTTCTATTGACTACTTCATTTTCCATCATTGGGGGTGACAAGTAGTACTAAAAAGGTTTAGTCCCCAACTTAGCCCATAAACATCTCCAAAAGTGGCTAAGAAATTTAGTATCAGATCTAAACAATAGTATTTGGCACACCATGCAAGAATAATTTCAAAAAACAAATCAACAACAAAAAGATCTTTTTATGACATGGATAAAGGTGCCATTTTCAAGAATCTATCCAACAACAAATATGTTATCCTCCCTTCTTTGTTCTAGGTAAACCTAAAACAAAGTCCATAGATATATCCTCCCAAGGAACACTAGGTATAGGCAAAGGCATATATAAACCATGAGGATTAGTCGTGACTTAGCTTTTTGACATGTAGTGCAAGAGCAAAAACGCCAACATCCCATCTCATTTTCCAAAAGAAATTGTAGTGCCCCTCCGCCTTCTTCACGCCAAAGTGTCCCATTATCCTCCTCCTGCGCCCCCCCAACAAAAAAGACAAACGGAGCTAGCGGAATGCATAGCTTTTAGCACAACACAAATCCATCATTAACACAAACTTGTTCCATGTTCTTCCTTCTTACAATTTGCAAACATCTTTAAAATCAGCATCATGCACATATTGACTTTGATGGTCTCCAAACCAAATATTTTGAAGTCAAGTTGTGAAAGCATAGTATAGCGATTTAGACAATGCATCAAATAAATTTTCTTTTACCCTTCTTGTGTTTAATGACATAAGGGAAAGTCTCAATGAATTCAACCCATTTAGCATGTCTACGATTCAGTTTAGCTTGACTTTTAATATGTTTCAAAGATTCATGATCAATGTATAACAAATTCTTTGGGCCATAAATAATGTTGCCATGTTTCTAAAGTCCCAACAAGAGCATATAATTTTTATCATAAGTAGAATAATCAGATAGGCCCACTCATTTTTTCGTAAAAGTATCAACAGGTTTGCTATCTTGTAATAACACACCTCCTAATCCAATTCCACTACATCACATTCAAGCTCAAAAGTCTTATTTAAATCGGAAGTTGGAGAAGGACATGGTTAACTTATCTTTCAATCCTGAAGGCTTTTCCGCAAGACCCCAAACAAAAGGCACATCCCTTTGTAAGTCATTGAGAGGTGCAGAATGGTGCTGAAATCTCACAAAACGCCTATAGAAACCAATGAGGCCAAAAAACTCCTCACTTGTGGACCGCTTTGGCCCGGAACCTTCAATATTAATCTTGGCTTTATCAACTTCAACCTCGTGAGTAACAACATACAAGAAAAGAACTTGGGCAAAAGGTGCACCCCAAGGTTACCAAACAAACGGCATCACGGAGCAATAAAAACAACACGAAATGTTCCAAATGTTCTCCAAAGATTTGCTATAAATCAATATGTCATCAAAGTAACTACCACAAATCGTCCAATAAAGCACGAAACTTCGCTCATTAATCTCATGAAAGTACTAGGTGCATTAGTTAACCCAAAAATGACTAACCACTCATATAATCCAAACTTAGTTTTAAATGTTGTTTTCATTCATCCCCCAATTTCATAAATTTGATGGTATCCACTAAAATCAACTTTGGAGAATATTTAGAGCCACCAATTCATCAAACATATCATCTAGCCTAGGAATAGGATGACGATAATAATAGTAATATTATTAATGCCTCTACAATCAACACAAACGGATGTACCATCCTTTTCGACTAGAATAATAGGAACAAAAAAGGACTAAGGATTCGCGATATAACCTTTGTCAGCACTCTTGTATTGACGATAATCTCCTTCCCTCCTCCGGATTGGTACGGATGGCGCTTTTAAAGAGCACCGGGAATTAAGTCAATTTGATGCTCAACCTAATAGGGGTAATCCCTGGCACGCGGGAAAGACGCCAACCCCAAAATGTTGTGAAAGGAGGCAAAGAGGAAGGCACGCCCAATGAAAATAACCTTTGCACAAAAAGAAAAAAGATTTGCTAAAATCAGCTCATCAATATCGAGGTGGCAATAAACATGCACTTTTCAATTTAATTTCGTAAACACTAGATGGTTTATTATTAGGTTTTTGTGTCAAATTCTTTTGCCACAATCTGATTTTCCTTTATTTTCTCCCGTTTGCTTTATTAGCTCTATTAATATCATCTTTCAAAATGGAACTGGAGTCATAGGAAGCAAAGTAATATTTTTATCCTTATGAACAAGAGTATACTATTGTTTCTACCATGGTGTATAGAATTTTATCAAATTGCCATGGTCTACCAAGTAATAAGGAACATTTGATAGGTACCACATCACAATCAACATAATCAGAATGTAGAGATACTAAAATGCACACTAAAAAGACGTGTTACCTTAACCTTGCCCGTTGTTGAACCATTGGATGTAGGGATGTGGATTGGTCTTGTGGTGAGAAAGCTTTCCACCATCTCCATGCTAGCCGGTTGCGCCCTCCCCTATGATGACGCTGCATAAACCTCCTTCACAACTCCCTTTTATGGAACAAATTTGCCCGATTTTGCTCACCGTGACTGACACTCAAAACACGCTGACAACTAAACATTCATAGCCAAATCTTCAAGAGCCATGTAGTGCTCATGATCGAATCATCTCCACCTGTTTTCAGTAATAAGAGCCAAAGTCCTCATCATAGTCACTAGCGGACCATACCCACCATCCTCCCGAGCAATCATCACACGGAGATTTGCATTTTCCTAAAATGTCCTTTCCTTACAACGAAAAATAATATCACCGTGTGCCCGCTGAAGGAAGAAGAAGAGCTCGGGGCCCGGCAGTGGCCTTTAGATAGTGGGGTTGTGTCGCATTCTTGTATCACGGTGGAGGTGGACCTGGATGGAGGTGTGAAGGGAAGTAGATGATGCACGCGGTGTCCATGATGAAGGTCGACCGAAAGTTAGTTCGCCCAATGCTTGTCAATTGACTTCACATTCATTTTACAAGCAAGATGGAATAAACGAGTGATATTATTATAACCTTATATCTAGAATGGTCTAATCTCTTATTTAATCCACCTAAAATGTGCAAGCATAGCTTCATTCTCCTCAACAATACCACATCTAATCAAGCCGTTTGTAATTCCCGATAATATTCTTCACAGAATTTTTTCCTTGTTTAAACGCTGCAATTTTTGAAGAACCGTTGATAATATGGTGGAACCCAACGAGTACGATAGCAGTTTTCAAAGCAGCCCAAGTAGCGAAAGATATAATCTACAATGTTCGACCAAAACACATGCAAAACTAGTGAAAGCACAAACAGAAAGAAACCGCCTCCTCGATATTGTAAACATGTAAAACTTGTTCAAATCCCAAGTAAGATATATATCAGAACATATTTACCCTCAAATGGTGGAATATTCAATTTCAGTTTAGGGAAGATGGCATATCTGCACTGAGGGGGAGCCTACCATTCCTTAATTTCATGTGGACGCCGGGTGGTTGGGCCGGTGGCGCACGAGTTCTGATGTTGATCAACCTCATCCTCATAATTTCAACTCATCATCCTCCCCCAGACCAAAGAGCAGGAGGCCAAAGAAGCACCAACAAAGCAGAAAGGCGCACTGAATTTTGTCCCGCTCAATAGGAACACAGCCTGGCCCATACCGACCGAAGGGGCGAAGTTGTTGTTGTTGGCAGAGGTGCGATAGGGCAGCCGGGGTGGTTGTGGAAAAGGCGAGCAATTCATTAAACTTGCTATCGCTTTGTTTCAAACGCCTTCTCAATGCCATCTATCTTCCATGGCCTCGCAAATCTGTTTAGCACATCTTGCACCTGCCCACTCATCATTTGCTGAAATTTATCATGTAGCTGTTTGTTCGTCAGTTCTCCCAATCAGTCTCATCGGCTTGTGATCCTACCATGGTTAGCAGCAAATAGAAACACACAAGAATATGATCCACAGACTACTAAGAAGTGGTGGTGGTGTATCACAAACCCGCAAGCAAATCTCAAATTTTACTAGTTTTACCAAAGAAGTGTGGTGATCGCAACCGCGTAGTCAAACTCTCAAAGCTTGGATATAGCGATTACAAGGAGAATCAAACACACGACGAGATGAATGTGGAGCTGGAAGGCTTATAATATGGTAGCAAAAAGGTCAAGAATAATCAATTCGAGATGCAAAGTTGAATAAATGCTCAACGACGATCGTGTTGGTCCTAGGCTAGACCGTATAGAGACATGAGCCTAGAACACTAACAAAATCACGACGCTGCACGTAAACAAGGGAAAAGCACACTCTGATTTTTTTCGCCTTTTTTATCGCTTTTTTTATACCGCTTTTTTCGAAAATCACTATAATGGCGAAGTGTCTCAAAACTCTTCCTGTGTCAAACCGACTCAAACCTACTCCGCAAGGAAACACGAATCGAAACTAGATGGATCCCAAAACAAACCTAATATGCAAGGAACCTGATTGGTGGTGATATAGGTGGTAGGATATGGCGCTGTGGTGGTATATGATAGCAAGTGGTGATATATGGATACGGATTCAAGAGGTGGCTGATGTCGGTGTGGTAGGTGGCGAGGATGATGGCGGGCGTATGGGCAGGACAACTTATGACCGTAACTCAAACTCTAAAAGACTAGACTCTAAGACCAAAGAATAGACACGACGATGCAACCGCAAATTCAACAACGCAAATACAAAAGATTATGCAAAGGCTCGATTGGTTCGATCTGATGAACTAACCCTAATTTTTGTGGTTTTCGGACTATAGGTATGAAGAACAGATTGATCTAAACTACTAAAATCGTAAAATCTCACCGAGCAACCCGGAAATCTTACCACTTGATAGAGGCAAAGGTGTCCTGCCTTCGATGAGATGGTGGATTTCGCTTTAGTGGAAGTCGACTTTGACGATCCGACATTAACGGGCGAGGACGCCGCGCTTTAGCAATCGCTAAACCAACTCCGAGAGGTTATTGACCATGCCGAGCACGATCAACCTAACTAAGAGGGTCCGCTTTTGCGGCAAACGAAGAACAAGCAAGAAATCGAGATTGCAACTGGATAGAATATAAGATGAAAGCTTTTTGATCAAGGTGGGTTCGGACCCTTTGTCCGGTCCAAACACAAACGGGCGGGTTGCGCTATGGCTAACTTTAATTCCCCAAA
>JAHHZJ010005354.1:0-17906 GCA_021437245.1 Aegilops speltoides | reverse complement strand
GCCTCTCTCCCAGGAGGGCCGGGCGACTCCTCCACCTCGCGACCTCAGCGACCACCGTAAGGACCGCCAGGAGTGGCGGATCCATCCCGCGCCAGATGCTCACGAAGAAACGCCGCGCGATGATCGCGACTCCGCTGCTCGGACAGAGGAAGGAGGAGGGCGATTAGTCAAACCCGACTAGTGGGCCTCGACCCACTGCTGCTGACTTCTGCCCCACGCTGGATAAGTGAAAGCGAAACCAGGAAGTACGCTTCTTCCATTCAAAAACGTATTCCCGCTGAAACGCTTTTTTATTTAAAAATAGATTTGACTGTAACTTGGATCGGTTATATCTTTTAAATAACTCCAAATAAAATGACTTTTTCCTACTTCTCTCAAATTTCACTCTAGTTTATTTTAAGATTTATTTGAAAAATTTCAAAACAACTTTTGGTGCTGTTTTTATTTTGTGTGTTGATTTCTTATATTGCTAAAATAGGATTTTTGAAGAAGAGGAGAATGTTTCAAAAGTTTTGGAGTGCACCCTGCCTTCCACACATTGAAGGCAAGCATTCTCGAACTCCCCAGATAATATTTTTGGTGTGTTCGTTGACACGCTTACAACACCACCTTTCTTCGGTTAGAATTGTTATTTCATGAGATATGATCATATGCATGGATGCATATTGGTGATTTCCATGTCGTTGGAAATGAGTACACTTGAGATGGTAATCATCCTCATGTTTCTTGCATGTATGCCGAAAGGAACTGAAAACCTCTCCGCTTTGGGTAGGCATGAACTTGTCGCCGGGCTCCGCTGGACGGGCATGTCCGCATGGCATGGTAAGATATAATGAGTGTTGATTGTATTGGTTGAAATATATTCGTTACACATGCTATGCAGGAAACTATAAACTCCCCCGAAATCGCACTATAGATCGAGTCTTGTTCCAAGAATCCCACACTTGTTTGCAGCCACCACTTGTCCCTCGCCATGTAGGGCACGGTTCAGTAATTTGTCAACCCCTTTCTAGCACACACACTGCATGTAGTAGGGCCGGATGAGGTACCATGGCCATGGATTAAAGCCAGTCATCCCGGTGGGGCATAGGTGCCTCCGTTAGGGATTGAGAGGGAGGCGGGCCACCCTTAAGTGCGCTGCTGAGATAATTCTGATCCCATGTTACTGAGGTTGTAGCCTCCCCACTTAGAGTTTGCATAACAAGTGTCATGGGTGATTCCGTACAATTTGTGAGTTGTCAGTGTGTGCAAGTCGTGTGTTTTCATTTAAAAGACCATAAGCGGAATTAGCCCCGGCGGACTAAAGGAACTGCTACTCGTGGGTAAAGAGTACACCTCCGCAGAGATTAAAACCTATTCAATAGCCATGGTCTATGGATTATCACTCATACCGATGGGTCAAGTGTCGGTCTTAGTGTCGGTCTTGTGTCGTTTCGAGGTGAAACCATAACCGTAATCTGAACAACATGGACCGTGACTTGTGACTTATGATGATTGCGTGATTATTATTATCGTTGACTAACTCAATGATATTATTGTTATTATATTTTAGCCTGATGGTTTCTACCTCCGGATATTCACTATGATTGTTATTTTAAAGCCCTTTATGTGGGCGTCGCCAGACGCTCGATCGTGGTATTTCTTTTTAAAGCCTTTTTATGGTGTTGCCAGACCACGATCGTGGCATTTCTTTAAAGCTCCTTATGCGTGTCGCCAGACGCTCGATCGTGGCATTTCTTTAAAGCCTTTTATGCGGTGTCATCAGACGCCTGGGATCGTAGCATTTCTTTTAAAGCCCTTTATGTGGTGTCGCCATTACGCCTGACTGTGGTATTTCTTTTTAAAGTCTTTATGTGGTGTCTTTTATTTTACCGCGGGTGCATTTTTAAAGTTATGTGGTGTATTCAGATAATTTTAATACGGGTACGTTGTTGCATTTTTTAATACTTGCTACTGCATATTCGTAGAAACTTAATATCTTTGTGGACTGACGCCATGAGCATTAAAATATTTTTTAGTACACATCATTGTTATGTTATAATTGTGTTTATAATGTTTAAGTAGTACATTCAAAGTACTCATCGGCTTGTCCCTGCTATTGTCTTCGCCAGATTTTCTTGCATTAAGAGGAGCGGCGATTTACAGTTCCTGAACTCAAGCAACGGAGATAGCAGCCTCGGAAGATAGGAGTTAACCTGGTCACTGTTCCGTGGGAAATGGACCTCATAGACACCGATGATCCATAAAACCGCTCCGCCATCAACCTCTAGAAACCTTTTGTCAGACTCACAGCCGTAATGGTCTTGAACCACCTATTTTGTATTTTGCTTGAATTTCAGATCAAGTTGGAGCCTCATCGCTAACAAGAATCCTCGGGGCTGATGAGCACGACGGTCCATTCTGAAATTTATTACCCGAAACCGGTCGTGACAACCCACAAGCATCAAGCGTGGTGAGGACTTTCTCAAGAATGGCTAAGCGCCAAGCTAAATTGGCAAGACAAGCCAAGGAGGCAAGGAAGAAATTCAATGAGGATTCTGCCATCGCATCCGCCGAGGCCTCGTCAAACCGAGGAAATCCATGCCAAAGAAGCCGCTCAGAAGCCAAGTGTTTCACCAACAAACTTCACGGCCAAGTACTCAAAGAATGCCCTCATGGCAAATTCTCACATCGCCATCGCTTCCACCAAAGTCCTCAAGAGCTCCTTCAAAGTCCTCAACTCCCGTGCATCCGGCTACATGTCAAAGGACCTCCGGTTTCTCGATTGCTCTAGTGTTTCAATGAAGTTCCTCACCTGCACCTATTTCCTTCAGCCCCACATCGTGAAGACTAAAGCAATAGCGGACACGGTCCTCGCCAAGTCCAAAGAAGAAACAGGTCGATTCCATGTGCCTTCGATGATGAAGCTTCGATGATGAACTTGCGTAAATCATCGAGATGCATGTGAAGGCCGCTTAGAGCCAAAGGCACATCTGGTGATAATCGCTTGGATCCAAGGAAAATCCTCGATTACATTGATCCTCGCACAAGGATCCAAACACCCTAATGCCTGATTTTCATCCGACTCGGTCAAAGTCACATGTCAATTCCATTTCATCACTCAAGAGAAATGGAAGTTTGAAAAGGCAAGAAAGATAAAGAAAGCACAATAAAGAAAGGAGAAGCTCCTCAAGAAAAATGTTGTCGTAATGACACCGAGGAACTTCTCCACTTCGCCTGAAATTCAAGCCCTCAAAGAAAGACTTTGATGCCTACTACGCTGATTGGCAAGGAGCTGAAGTGAGATTCGCTAACTGACGAAGAAATTCACAAATGTTGCAGCCCCATCACAACAAGAAAATCCTCAGTCGTAGATCGCTCAGCTTGTCAAGAACATGCCAAGATCACTGATGACTTTCAGCCCAACAAGAAAATGCTAGTTCCGTGGCTGGTGAAGAAATTCCACCAACAAGAAATTGCTGTGGCATCCACCATCAAAAGGCCTCAAGAAATCAAGAGATCAGGCAATCGACTGCCATACCAAGAAAATGAACCAGATTCCTTAGCTCCTCCCGCGCCTACACTCAACTCCAATTCTTCCATCTCAGATCCGATGTGAAGAAGACCAGGTTGCAGAGCGACAGAGTGAAGAAAAGGAAGGCATCACCGGTCAAATTCTTAGGTCAAGAAGATGAAGCCAATGACCCGCCACTGAAAATCCAATTGATGTTGTTCCGATTTCTCCATGCCATCAAAGGACCTTGTTCCTTTTGAATAAGACTATGAGATCCCAAGCGGATCTCGATGAAGGAAATCATTCTCCGCTTCGTCAGAAAGCAGATTGATAAAGAAATTGAAGTGGACGAATCCTTCAACGCCACCATTTCTCACCTATGCCTCTACCACAATCAAGAGGCTGGTTTTGAGGAAATTGAAGATGAAGATGTGGATATAGGATGCACCACACCTGTGATGAATGATGACTTTGGGAAAGTCGCATCCCAATACTTCTCTTCACACCTATCCAACAGATTCCTCGTCCCTCGCACCAACAGCCTAACTGGCTCAAGAAACTCATCCCACTCCCTCTGGCATGAAGAAATTCCAGCCACTAGTGTCAAGAACCTGTGCCGATGATCCTCAGTTCGCACAAGAAGAGGAACCAGAAATTCTCACCAAGAACCTCGAGCTCATGATTCCCGAGGTGGTGATGCAACTCATCGACACCCTCCGCCAAAGCCAAAGAATCCGCTTCAAATAAAATGAAGTTCAAGGCTGAAGACTCTTTGCCGAGCATGTATTCTTCACAGACATAACCCCTATGACTCTGCTCGATAAGGAAGAGGCGCTTCGACTGCTAGTCGGCCAACTTCTATTCCTCTCAGATCGCTTGACAAAGACAAAATCTTTGATCATTAACATATTCCTCACGTGGACATGGAATCTCTACCATGCTTCGAGCCAGCCTCGTTCTTCACGATGCAGATTACTAAATTTCGCGACGGACATTTTGCGATTGGAATGAAGAACTCATTCTTCGCTTCTACGCGAATCGCATATCACCGGTGACGTCAAGATGTCAACACACGGGTGTTGGACGATGACTGAAAACACTCACTACAAGGCACCGCAACTGAATTGCTTGTCCTTCCTCTCGACATCCCCATGACAAGGCACGCTGCACCTACAAAGGACCTCGAATCGACAAATCACTATATGCAAGTGCTCATGAATCTTTGAAGTTCGGGCAGGCCTCCATTTAACCAAATTCCTCATCAAGGAATTACTCTATGTGCCTCGGACTGTCTATCGATTCGACGAAGACAATGAGTCCTATCAAAGGCCACGACTCAAATGATGAAGAAGTCGCTGGCATCATGAAGAATATGCTTTTCAACATCATTCATGATGCCTCTGGCCAACTTCCATGATTTCTTCATGAGGACTCGCCAATATTGCTATGTCACCATTCGAAATAAGCCCTATGCGCCTTTGGATTATGAGATTCATCAGGCAAGATCTTCACCAATTACAAAGTCGACACTCGAACCATGGTAGCTACTTGCTCCCATTGAAGTCCTCAAACGGACAGCTCATCACCGATGATAAAGGCAAGGACTGCAGATCGATGAAGGCATTCATCCATTGATGGTCAATTTCGCTGGCTGCATCTTACTCTACCAATGACGACTCGCCACACATGACTCGCCAGAAATACCTCAGCCAAGCAAAATCCTCAAGCCATAGCACCTGTGGTGATGACTCGACCGTGAGTTACTCCTCGCCTTCATCAAGGTTGATCGCAATCACAAATGGGTAAAGCGCCGCTTGGTGCACTTCTTCACAATATGACCTCAACATACAATGCAAAGAAGAAGAACCAATACTACCTTCATGAAACCTTCAACCACACCCGGTCGTTGCCACTCATGTCTATAGTGTCAAGAACTCAAGACTATGGGTCTCAAGGAAGAATTTGACTGGTCTGCTCCTCCAAGAAACTCAAGAGGGTCAAAGTTCCTCCACCGTGGCCAGCTCTATTCTCGCATCGCGTGACACTAATGAGTATGAATATTTGGACGACACTGCAGGCAGCCCGCTACAACAAACAACCTGCATAACACGGGCGCCCACCATCGACTTGAAATTCTTCAGGCATTAGTCCTCGCTCAATCCTCTTGGTCATTTGATGACAAAGGGGAGAAATCTGAGTTAGTCTTCAAGCGGTCTATATTAGGGCATTTTTTAAGTTACAACTCTCGCTTCAAACTTTTATTTGGACTGTTGTAATCTTAAACCCGATGGTGCGCTGATACTTTTGTTGCATTATGCTTTGCATGCTTATTCCTCGTTAATGACATTGCACGATGTCAATCTCATCAGCACCATATTTCATCATGCATTTCAAATTCTTCATATTATATATCAAATGCGTATGAATTACAAGATATAGGGGAGATCTCCATGATTCAACTCTTCAAATGTGCATTGCCTCAAACGCAAATTCTCACTATGCACATCTTCGGGGAGTTCTTCTATATCTTGCTATCAAATTCCTCAATATCAGCATTTACACTTCATACATTTATCCTCACTTGAAAACTTAACCTATATTGTCATCAATCACCAAAAGGGGAGATTGTAAGTGCATCTAGTGCCCCTTAGTGATTTTGGTGTATTGAAGACTTATAAGTTAAGGGACTAATGCGCTTAGGAGTGTACACAGTCTATAAGTCTATGAGGAGTTTGATATTTACAGAGAAAGTCGAATTTCTAAAATGAAGTTCTTCGATCAAGACTTTGATATTCAAGACTTTGAAAGTGAAGAAATTGTGTGACCTTGAAGACTTGGTATTCATTTGAGGAACATGAAGTGTGAAGACTTTTGTTTTCGTAGTTTCATTTTCTTTCTTGAGTCATAGTAATCGTTAAAGGGGGTCGAGGAAATACTAAGGAAAAATTTCCATGTGATGCTCAACTCAAAATCCTACACCTACCAATCCTTCGAGTGAAGCCTTTGAAATCTCATACGTCTACCACTTTCTTCAAAGGATGAGACAAGTTCTTCCGTCCGATGAATTTGTTCGACTAAGGAGTTAGGAATTCGCCAGCGAATTGCCTACACAAAGGAGGAACATGATAGCCCCGAGGAATTTGAAAGTCAACCTCCGACTGCTGTCGTCAGCCACCTGTCCCAAAATATCTTATCCACCTAACGGTCATATCATTGAAGGGCATTTATGTCTTATCATGTCGGGCTGCTCCCTAGGCTATAACTAGCTGCCCCTCACAACCACTAGCTGGTTGGTTGCCCAAGAGAACTTGACACTTGTCATTTGAGAGCAACCCATCCTCCGAGGACTTTGAGCAAAATCATCAAGTGAGGAAAACCCAAAACCAAACCCCTACAAACCCAAAGTCATTGAGCATCACTTAAGAAATTGATCCTCGTGATCCGACGCTTGTTACCTTTGAAGATCGTGCTTCTTCCAGACGGTTAGGCATCATGGTCTAGAGCATCCAAGAGGAATTGTGGATCGCCGAGTGACCAAGTCTGTGAAGGTTTGGAAGTCGCATGAAGACTTACCACGAAAGTGATTTGACGAGGTCTGTGGACCTTAGTTCAAGGAGAATACGGCGAGGACTGGGTGTCCCGAGCTGCGTGTCACGATCGGGTGTCCGGACTTTGTGTCCTCGAGTTTAAATACTCACCGCCCAACCAGACGATAACCGAGACAACAGCTTGAACTGGTCTACCAAATCATTGTCTTCACCAACCTAACTGGTTTTATTTCCTCAACCCTTTCATTTCCTCATTACCGTGTTGAGTGTTTGTTCATATCTGTGCTTGAAGACTTTGATCAAGACTTTCTCAATTTCCCCGCTCAATTTCTTCAGCTTTATTTGTCTTCATCTTGTGTTATCCGTGATTACGCTTTTCTCAGACTGTGCTAGTCTTCATTTCATCATGATGACCATGCTTGTATTCTCGTTATGCTTACTCGAAAGTACTTATTCCATTGTTAGTTGTTCTTCGCTAAGGAATTTCTCAACGGCAAACCTCGAAGAATTCGTAAAATCGCCTATTCACCCCCTCTAGTCGATATAACGACTTCCAATTTTTATGAAAGTGTGCTCTACATGGACCATGTATGTTCACAGCTTGTTTTACACTAATCACTTTTTTGTATTTGTGCAAACAGGGTGCTCAATTTTGATTTCAATGGGAATCGCATAAAATGTTCATGAATACATTGAATCATTCATTTCCACCACAAGAAAGGAGGTGCCGATAAGTTCAAGTGCTGTAATATATAAGGGCAAAATCATAAAAGCTACACGCGAATTTGGTTGATTTTGGTGGAACTACACAAAAGAAAAGCTGGTTTATTTAGCACGAGGTGCCATGTCAATGTCCGAATCGATGAGAAACCCCGCCCATTCCACAATCGTAGGCATTTGATATTTTGAATGGGACAACCTTGTCAAATTTTGCTCATTGATTTTAGCAAGACATGCATTTGATATTTTCAATGGGACGCCTTTGCTGTCAGCAACGTCGATCAATTTTTTCTTTATTCTTTAGTTGTGAAGTAAATATTGCCTCTGACATGTGAGTCGCCGAGATGCATAATCATCGATTGTTTCAATGTTCTCTATGAATTGCCGGACCTGTGTGTTTGATTGCAATGTACAGAAATGCTAAAAGCTGCTCAAACTCTTTGTACTCCTTCTGCTCTTTTACTGCACATTGTGAAAGTGCATACTTTTTTGTATAAGATTGGTCAAAGTAGAGATACTTTGACGCAGCATAAAACTTGTATGCGCACTAGAAAGGACCGAAGGAGTACATGTGAAACTATCGAAACGAGGTGATCACCCTGGGAATAATGCTAGTACGTATTGTTTTGCATAATGCCAGTGATACAAGAATTCGAACTAATCGAAATAAATTCATTCATACATGGTCGGATTTCATATAAACATGCCGGATTTCATTACATTTCATACATTCTTCAACTAAAAAGGGGTGCGCTGGAGGTATAATTAATTAACCGAAGCTACCCACCTGTGTCCCGCTGAGCCGAACAAAAGCTTCAGTGACTTAACTGCAGGTGCAGCTTAGTGAATCGACATGTGGCTTGTTGGGCCCACGGTCACCACCAACCGCACTCAGAGTTAAGTAGAAGCAGCGTTTCTCCACCAGCCTCCGACTCCACGCGCCGCCAAGAAGCTAGCCTCAATGGTCAACCCCGCCTAGCTTGGCTTCAACAGAGGGTAGCAGCAAGGGCCTTACTTGGACCCAAGCGGCACAACCTACCATGTTCTACTCTTCCTCGCTTTTTGTGTGGCGCGTCTGCTGGCAGCGGGCGGGTTTCATGGAGCCGCAATGTCCTTCGCCTCATTGTCACGGGCGGCGCCAGGAGCAAGGAAATCCTCGCGCACGCTGTCGCAGGTGGGGCCTCCGCTGAGCCGGCGATGTCCTCTCGCCTGTTGGCGGGCGGGCCTCGGAGCCGATGGTGTCCTCGCCTGTTGTTGGCCAGGCTCTCATGAGCCGGCGGTTTCTTCGCTTTGTTGTTGGCGCCTGGGCTCGTGGAGCGGCGGTGTGCTCGCCTTGTTGTTGGTGCCAGCACACGGCGGAGCAGGCCTGCCGATGCGCCGAGCGGGACTCGCTTGAGCCAACATTGTCCTCGCCTCATCCTTGGTCTTGCACAACAGCCGCCCGCTTCATCACCTCTTTGTTAGCCTTTTAGGCGGCGAGCCTCCGCCACCTGCATGTGGTACCGCCAGCCGAGGTGGTTCTTGCGCGGAGCGACACGAGTCGAGCAGCGCCTCGCCTCGCCCGCTCTGGAAATCTGCCTCCGCTCGCAGTGCCCCGGAGGAGATGGTGGTTGTAGGCGGTAGGCCTGCCTCCCGAATCGCCTCACGATCCGCCTCACCTGTCCATATATTAGGCACGGGCCTCGCAATGGTCAGGGTGCAATGCACCGCGAGGATGGCACGGAGGAGGGGTTGGCACCGGATCGCCGACTACCATGTTCTCCATTGGGACGCGCTGCCCTCCGGCTGCCTCGCCAGCCAACCGTCGGCAACAATGGCTGTCATCTCCTTGTGGTCCGCTCGTCCCGCCCCAAAGAGCGCTGAGCACGAGGAAGCCACGGGGCGAGTGGTGTGGACAGAGAAAGGGAACATATGGATAATCTGGCTATGGCCGCGCAACAGCTTTATATAGCAATGGTGGGCGGTGGGACGGATGTGGCGCCAAGTAGCCTCCGCAATCACAGATCATTAATGTGCGCGCAGATGGACGGACGGACGGCACTTGTGTCTTTTGAATGCAGAGCAATCGCCTGCATCGGGAAGCGGGGCGGGCGGCACTGACTATTTCGGGCGGAAAGCGCGCACGGGCGAGGAGAGGACTTTACTTGGAGAGGATGACAATGGGGACCCACCAGGTCCATGGCCTCACATACGCAAGTGCCTCCTTATTATAATATATAACTATAATTTATTTTTCTTCCTCCTGGTTTCCGACATCACGGTCCCACACCATTGTCAACCTATGTACTCTCCTTTCCGGTTTGGATTATCTCAAAATTTTAGTTTTTCCATTTTATAAGGCTCAATTTGGTTGTTTTCCATCGATGTTCAGATTCCAAGGTGCATTCAATCATTTGCAAGTATTAAGAGAAAATTGACCAATGCATGTACTTTATGCATGCATGCATTGCAATTAATGCATTGATAAACATAATTTTTGAGGATAACAAGAGCATTAATTAGGTGCTTTGCAAACTACAAAAGTATTCCACCACTCACCATCTACCTTGATTGGTGAGATTTTTGAATTGAGCATTCTAAACCGAAAGGAGGGAGTAGTCAACAAACGAGAGAATTGCACAAGAAGGGCCAAGGGCTTGGGACCAAGCAATCGAGCAAGATTTGTGTTTTTGAGGTGAGCACCGCAGAGTTTTTCATGTTTAGCCCAGATATTAATTTTTCTCCTCCTCAACAACAACGAAAAACATCGCTGAGTATTAACTGGCTGGTTGTCTGCCTAGCCCGGCCGATATCCAGCCCAGATATTAATTTTTTTCGTTAAAATGGCTAGCCCAAATATACTTTTCCTTAGGAATACCCAAGGTCAAGTTGTTATTCTCCCTCACTGGCTGCAAATCTTTCCTAGGAGGGATGCATTAGGCTTAACAAGAAAATGGGCTTCAAGAAATAATAAATGGATGTAATTATAAAACTGGTAATAACTATAAAAATGCACCAAACACGTGATTACTTTATAAAATATTATTTTTCGATATGGAAAATTTTAATTTCATTAATTGTTGCAAGCGCAATGTTTCGTGGATTTTTATGTAATATAAATTTATATTGAAATTGTATTTAATCTGACTAGAAATTTCGGATAAAATATTCGGATCCCATCAAAATGTGGGAAATTTTATTGAATTTGTTTTGAACGGTTGGTTGAAATGGGCGACTTTTAACAAACCGTAAATGGGCTGTAGTAAATTCCATTAGAATTCAAAATGGGCTACACATTCTACAAATCTCAAATGGGCTATAAGTTCTCGCCACACCTTGGCCTTACTAAGTTGACGCTCCCTAAAAAAACATAGTTGACGCAGATGCATGGCTTTGTCAACTTATAGTCAACACACGGTTCTAGCAGCAAGGGCCGTTGGATGTCCATCAAACGGATGTCGGCTTCTTCTTCAATCTCGATATTCTAGCTTCACCGCCAAAAAATGATTCCTCCCTAACATCCGGGCGCACTGCCGAAGTGACGGTCCATTGTGACGCATCAAGGGCTTTGTCAACTTAGTCAATATAAACGATTCTAGCTGTAGTGACCGATGATGTCCATCCAACGGTCGTCAGGTTCTTCAACCTCGTCTTCTGCACCAGCCGCCCAAAGCAGCGCCCGGTCGTGTCACCGCTCCTACCTCCCATGGCGGCAGGCCGCCGAGGCCTCACCGCCTTTACTACTCCCACCGCGCCGTGCCATCCCTCCACTCACCCACACCCCGTTATTCTCAACGATGGCACACCAACCAAGGAACCCTAGTACTCCTCTCGCATGTGCATCCACTACCGGTCTTCCCCTGCCCGGCCCCTTCCTAGGTCTTCGCCCACCGCCATGGTGCTCTCGGCCGCCATGGTCAACGGGTCAAGGAACGATTTCCATCGGACGGGACTATACGGAGTGGCTAATACCGGGTCCACGAACCGCAAGGAAGTGCCTCCTTATTACGCCGAAAATAATTATTCCGCCACCGACAATAGGAACCAACGGACGGGCCACCATATTTTGTGAAAATGATTCACCCCGACCGCTGACCCACGAGCTACATCTTCGCACACAAGGAATTGCCCAAAAAAGATTCTCGACGCGACCCACTACATTCACGCAGGAAGGCGTCCAAAAACGATTCCTCATCGCTAGGACCCACTAGTTACACCTTCGCACGCAAGGAAGTGACGGCAAAAAAATGATTCACCCTGACTTCGAGCCAAGACACACCTTCGCCGCAAGGAAGTGCGCCCGCAAAAACCAAAACGATTCGCCTCGATCGCGACTCACCCTACATCTTCGCAGAAGGAAGTGCCCGAACCGACCCACTGGTCAAACGCACGTAGCATTGTCATTCGGTCATGAATGTGTACGACATACCGGGTCATTGTAGAGGCACACACGCGGTCATAGTAGAGGCACATACGCATACAGCCTGGTGGAAGAAGAAAATACGGCCACGTAGTACATACGGCGGGTCTCAACGCCACTTGGCAAGGTACGGCTAGGGCTCGGTAATGGCTGGGTTGAACGGAGAAATAACGCCGCTGGTTCATCGGGAGGCAACGAATGCGCGGTTCATGGCGAAGCAATGGAATGCATCGTTCACAGGGGCAACGAACGCGGGAGCCAACCGCCGGGTCGGAACGGAATGCGTGGTCGGGTTCATCGAGGGCTTGGACGAACAGGATGGAAACAAGGCCCGCGTATCGCATAACGGAGGAACAAACCTCCTACATTCGAACGGGTCCCGTTGATCGGAGGGGTGGCGATCGCAAACGGAGTAAATGGACCTCCACGTAGAAACGGGGTCTTGTTGATCGGGAGGGTGTGGTCACGCAACGGATTTAAACGGACTCGTATGGTCGAAACGAGGGTCCCGTTGATCGGAAGGGTGGCGATCAGAACGGACAAACGGACCTCCACCCGAAACGGACCTCCACGTCGAAAACGAGGGTCCCGTTCATCGAGGGTGCGCGATCGCAAAACGGACTCCACAGATACCGTTTCATCTCCACCGCCGGCCTCCTCCAGCCTCCACGGTTACCGCCGACCTCCACCTCCACGGCCCTCGCTCATCCAAATTCCACCCGCCGCTTACCCACGGGCTATCGCTCAACCACCTTCCACCACCCTCCATCGCTCATTGTTCATCCAGCCCTCCACACCACGGGTCCTGTCAACCACCCTCCACGGGCACCCTCCACCGCCTAATGTTCATCCAGCCGCCCACACCACGGGTCCCGTTCATCCAGAGGAAACGCCACCATCGCTCATCCAACCCCTCCCCACAACGCCACTGCTCATCCAATTGATCGGGTTTAGTTAGCGCAGAGCGGCGAATCGCTTGATCGGGTTTAGTTAAACCATCGATCGATCGCGGTTCAGAACGGAGCCTACAAAGATAATCGCCGGTTCGGGCGAGCCCAACGCCGGGTCCAAGAGCAACGCCGACACACACACGAGCGTACGAGAGAACGCGACGCCGCCTCGACCTCCCACCGTGAATCGAACTCCACGAGTTTTCTCGCCTCGCTTTACCACGGTTTTTTCATGGACGGCCCAAAGAATGCCATGCATGCCCGCCCGCCCGGACAAAAGCCCATTTTCCCATGATTTTTGTCACGTATAGGAGCCCCACATCTATGATGATACCGGTTTTGTCACAATTATCGCCATAGAACCGCTATATGTATGAATTTTTTTTCATTTGATCCAAAATGTCACGGATGTGTCTTTTTTTAGTGCACCTTCAGCTTCACATTAAAAATCTTGAGCCTTAAGCCAAAGTGTGGAGGGACGCGAGAAATGCCTCACACATGAGGATAAACGCCAGATGTGGAGGAAGGAATTCGGCCAGATCATGGAAATCTAGCTCGAGTAGTACATGAGACCCTGAGAGGGCTAATGGCTAATCCGAGTCCTCGAAAGAAGTGAGCGATAAAACCACTCTTTCGCCAGATTCGGGTGGGCATGACTTGTCCTCGGGTTGAAGCATGTGCTTGATCTCCGCCAGAACCTCGCCTCCCGCAGATCCCGGATGTTCTTCGTTGGAGGAGGCCATCCACTTGCCCCGAAAGCCGATCCTCGCTTGGAGAAGTTGGGGTGGAGGGAAATCTGAATCACCGAGCCTCGAGGGATTGAAAGGCAAAGGAGGAAGAAGGTGAGGTGAATAGATGGGTCTTTGTCCTCTTATAGAGGCAAATAATATCAAGCACCCCATCATAAGCCTTAAATCTTGCTTAATCCCAAGGGGACGTAGAACGATACGTTTGATTACCCAAAACCCCTATTGATGAGAATATCGAATAAGGGGACACGATCTCCGCTTTGACAAGATGTGTCATTGCATGCCTCAAAATGCTAAACGAGGCAAGAAACGTTCAATAATAGTAAGGTAACCTAACGCCCCGAGATGTGGCCCGTGGACGTGACTTATTTTAAGTACTATTGCTTTTACCGCTTAGGGTTGTACGTAGCAAGGCCGGGCACAACTTCTGTGCGGAAAACTTTTGAATTATTCGAAAGGGGAACCCGCTTTGCAATGCCAAGACAATAGCTACCAATACATCGCCATAGAAGCCCGCTAAGGGCTACCGAGGAGTCCTGACTAAGGTTCCGTCCGGCTATGGATATGGGCGACGGATGGGCCATGAAGATACGGATAGAAAACCTTCCCATGTCCGGATGGGACTCTCCTTTGGGATGGCAAGCTTAGCATTCGGATCTTGTAATCGCCCTTTCATTGTAACCGACTCAGACAACCCTAGTCCCCCTCGGTCTATATAAACCGGAGGGTTTAGTCTTTAGAGATGAACACAATAATGCAAAGCTAGACATCTAGGGTTTAGCCATTACGATCACGAGGTAGATCAACCTTGTAACCCCTATACTCATCAAAGTCAATCAAAGGAAGTAGGGTATTACCTCCATTAAGAGGGCCCGAACCTGTAAACATCGGTCCCTTGTATCCTTGTTACCTTCGATCCAGATAACGACTGCTCGGGACCCCTACCCAAGATCTCCGTTTTGAACCGCAAACTTCACCTGTGGCCCCTTGGAGGTCTCCCGACCTAGTTCCTTCCTATATATACTCTTATACCCCAAAAACATTAGGTGGAGCCACAAACACTTTTACACCGCCGAACCTTCTATACCCGTGAGATCCCATCTAGCTTTTTCAGATTCTCCGAGGGGATTCGATCATGGAGGGCTTCTACATCAACACCATTACCTTCCAATGAAGTATGAGTAGTTTACTACAAACCATTTGGGTCCATATCTAGTAGCTAGATGGCTTTTCTCTCTCTTTGATTCTCAATACCATATTCACCTGATGTCCTTGGCGATCTATTTGATGTAATACTTTTAAGTGTTTGCCGAGATCCAATGAATTGTGGATTTATGATCGATTATCTATGAATAGTACTTCAGTCTTCTCTAATTTTATATGCATGATTTGATATCTTTGCAAGTCTCTTCAATTATCGTTAAGTTTGGCCTACTAGATTGGTTTTTCTTGCAATGGAGAAGCGCTAGCTTTGGGTTCAATCTTCGTGTCCTTTTCCGGATAGTAGGGGCAACAAGCCACGATTGTATTGTTACCATCGAGGATAAAAAGATGGGGTTTTCATCATATTGCTTGAGTTAATCTCTACATCATGTCATCTTACCTAATGCTACTCGTTCTTCATCAACTTAATACTCTAGATGGTGCAGAGTCGGTCGATATGTGGAGTAATAGTACTAGATGCGTAATCATTTCGTCCACTTGACACGGACGTGATGCCTATATTCATGATCACCGCCTCAGATATCGCCATAATTATTGCTCTTCTATCAATTGCTCGGCAAGAATTTGTTCACCCACCATAATATTTGCTATCTTGAGAGAAGCCACTATTGAAACATATGGCCCCGGTCTGCTTTTACATCATATTAGTTTCGTCAACTTATTTAATTTCCCGTTGTTTCTTTACTTTGCAATCTTTTTTTCTGCTCTATAAACCTAAAATACCTAAAATATTTACTTTACTGCTTATCTATCTATATCGATCTCACTTTGTAAGTAACCATGAAGGGATTGACAACCCTTTATCACGCTTGTGCATGTTTGTTTGATTGTTTGCGTGTATTTGGTGACTTCGATTATCTCCTACTGGATTGATACCTTGGTTCTCAAACCGAGGGAAATACTTACTCTACTTTGTTGCATCACCCTTTACTCTTCAAGGGAAAAACCAACGCAAGCTCAAGAAGTAGCAGGAAGAATTTCTGGGGAGATCTACGTCAAGTCAAGATATACCAAGCACCGATCATAAACTCTCATCTCTTGCATTACATTATTTTCCATTCCTTCGCTTTTCCTCTCCCCACATCTAAAACAATTTTAGAAAATATTTGCATTTTCTTCCCGCTCCGCTTTGCTTCTTTGCTTGCTTCTTGTGTCCTCGCAGGTGTTGGATTGTTTGCTTTGTCACGATGGCTCAAGATAATAAGATGTGTGACTTCTCCAACACCAACAACAATGATTTTATTAGAACTTTGATCGCTCCCACTACTAATGCTGAATCTTGTGAAATTAATGCCGCTTGCTGAATCTTGTTATGAAAGATCAATTTTCCGCCTTCCTAGTGAAGGTGATGCATCCCATCTAAACTATTTTGTTGATTGGTGATATGCAAAAGAAGAAAGATGTGGATAATGATATTGTTAAATTGAAGCTATTTCTATTTTTTGCTTAGAGATCGTTAAAACCACTAAAAAAGACACATCCGTGATATTTTAACGAATTTTTTTCTTTCATACATATGACACTTCTATGATGATAATTGTCACAAAACCCGGATCATCATAGATGTGGTGGGCCCTACTTATGACAAAAAATCATGACGTAAAATGGGCTTTTCGCCCGGCGGCCGAGACGCAGCTACATGAATCTTTTGGCCGCCCATGACGGAAGAAACCGGTAGAAGCGAGGGGAGGAAAATTTTGGGAGTTGCCTACGGGAGGTCGGGCGGAGCGAGGCTGCTTTCAGACGTAGGCTGCAGTGAGGCGCTGTTCTAATCAAGTTAGCGAGGCGGGCTCTAACTTCACCCGAAGGACATTGCAAAGCGCATTATCAATTCGAAAGATCGATCGATGGCTGTTAATCAACCCGATGGAGCGATTCTTCGCTATCGCTAATCAAGCATCGATTGATGAAAAGTGAGCGCGGGGGTTGGATGAATAGTGAGCTGGCGCGGTTCCCGATGAACAGGAACCCGTGTGGAGGGCTGGATGAAAGGAGATGGTGGAGGGTGGCCGGGAGGGGTGGTTGAACAGACCTGGGTGGAGGGCTGGATGAAAGAGACGGTGGAGGGGTGCCCGTGGAGGGGTGGGTTGAATAGGACCCCGTGGTGTAGAGGGCTGGATGAACAGAGACGGTGGAGGGGGCCCTGGAGGGGTGGTGAACAAGAGCGTGGAGAAGGCGTGGAGGCTGGATGAACAGGAGCCCGGGAGGCCGGAGGAGGTCGACGGTAGCCTGGGAGGCTGGAGGAGGTCGACGAGCCCGTGAGGCCGGAGGAGGTCGACTGGAGATGAATAGTATCCCGTGGAGTCCTGTTTTGCGGACGCCACACCTCCCCTGCTTTCACCGAAGGCCCAACACAAGTCCGCTTATCCCTGGCACGCCACACCCATCCCAATGAAAGACCCCTGCTTTACCGGGGAGGTCCGCTTCTCCGTTTTGCGGCACGCCACACCCTTCCCGATCAATAGGACCCTGCTTCGACCGTGAGGAGGTCCATTTCGCTCATTTTATGGACGCCACACCTCGCGATCAACAGACCTCTGCTTCGACCGTGAGGTCCGCTTCTCCCAGGCGGACGCCAGGCCTCGCTTCATCGCTTGCTCCGGCCGAAAGTGGCTCCTACACGCCTGCTTCTCCGGCGAACACGACACATTTCGCGCTTCCCCACGAACACGACGCATTCCGCTGCTCCCCATGAACACGACGCATTCCGCTTCCCATGAACATGAGCCCTCGCCAGACGAGCGCCGACTAGGCGTTCGAGAACTCCCAGATGTACAATACGGATCAGATTTTCTTTTTGCACCCGGGTGCGACGCGGTACCC
>JAHHZJ010005353.1:0-11162 GCA_021437245.1 Aegilops speltoides | reverse complement strand
AATCTAGTAAACCCTTTGGGTGTTGGTCACATGGCGATGTGAACTATGGGTGTTAATCACATGATGATGTGAATCAGGAATGTTAATCACATGGTGATGTGATCTAGATTATTGACTCTAGTGCAAGTGGGAGATCAAGGAAATATGCCCTAGAGGCAATAATAAAGTTATTATTTATTTCCTTATATCATGATAAATGTTTATTATTCATGCTAGAATTGTATTAATCGGAAACATAATACATGTGTGAATGCATAGACAAACAAGATGTCACTAGTATGCCTCTACTAGACTAGCTTGTTAATCAAAGATGGTTATGTTTCCTAACCATGAACAAGGAGTTGTTATTTGATTAACAAGGTCACATCATTAGTAGAATGATCTGATTGACATGACCCATTCCATTAGCTTAGCACACGATCGTTTAGTATGTTGCTACTGCTTTTATCCATGACATATACATGTTCCTGTAACTATGACATTATGCAACTCCTGCCATCGGAGGAACACTTTGGTGCTACCAAACGCCACAACGTGAATCGGGTGATTATAAAGGAGTACTACAGTGTCTCCAAAGGCGATGTTGGGTTGGCGATTTCGAGATTAGGTTTTGTCACTCCGATTGCTCGGAGAGGTATCTCTGGCCCTCTCGTAATACACATCACTTAAGCCTTGCAAGCATTACAACTAATGAGTTAGCTGTGAGATGATGTATTACGTAATCGAGTAAAGAGACTTGTCGGTAACTAGATTGAACTAGGTATTGATACCGACGATCGAATCTCTGCAAGTAACATACCGATGACAAAGGGAACAACGATGTTGTTATGCGGTCCGACCGATAAAGATCTTCAGAGAATATGTAGGAACCAATATGGGCATCCAGGTCCCGCTGTTGGTTATTGACCGAGACGGTCTCGGTCATGTCTACATTGTTCTCGAACCGTAGGGTCCGCACGCTTAAGGTTTCATGATGCTTATTATGAGTTTATGTATTTTGATGTACCAAGAAGTTCGGAGTCCCGGATGTGATCACGGACATGACGAGGAGTCTCAAATGGTCGAGACATAAAGATTGATATATTGAAGCCTATATTTGAGTTCGGAATGGTTCCGTGAAATCGGATTTTACCGAGTACCGGGGTTACTGAACCTCCCGGAGGCTATTGGGCCTTAGTGGGCCTCGAGGAGAAGAGGAAGGGCGGCCAGGTGGCCGCCGCCTTCCCCTAGTCCGAATAGGACAGGAGAGGGGGGCGCCTTCTCTCTCTTTCCCTCCCCAATCCTACTCCAACTAGGAAGGGGGGAGTCCTACTCCTGGGAGAGACTCCTACGGCCTCCCCTCGGGCCGCCGCACCTCCCTCCCTCCTTTATATACGGGCAAGGGGCACCCTAGAACACACAAGTTTGATCTACGGATCGCCTTAGCCGTGCGGTGCCCCTCCACCATATTCCACCTCGGTCATATCGTCGCAAGCTTAGGCGAAGCTCGCACGTAGAACATCAAGATCGCCACCACGCCGTCAGGTCGACGAACTCTCCTCGACACTGGCTGGATCGAGTACGAGGGACGCCATCGAGCTGTACGTGTGTCAAGAACTCGGGGCGCCGGAGTAACGGCGCCGGATCGGTCGGATCGCGAGGAGAACGACGACTACTTCCTCTACGCCAGATCGCTTCGCTGGTCCACGAGGGTACGAGACAACACTCTCCTCTCTCGCTATACATCACCATGATCTTGCGTGCGAGGAAATTTTTGAAATTACTACGCTCCCCAACATGGTTTTCCGCATTTTTGGCAGCTTCTTGTTTGCTCGATCCCGATGTAGACGTGCTCGCCTCCCTTTATAGACGCGTTCGATTTAACTTCCGATGTGGCGCCATAGTCTATGTCAACAGGCTTGGGAGCTGGTGGTTGAGCCATACGAATGAAGTGGTCAATCGCTTCCTCGTGCACTTTCTCCTTGGCGGCGGTGGCGGTTTCTGTGCAAAATGGGCTTCCACCTCGGCCTTCGATATGGCTGTGATTTCTCCTGACCTGTCATAAGACCTCTCATGAAGAGGCTTGAGGCTTGACCACATTTATATCGCTTGCTCCGCACTGCATTTCCTGTGACTACCGACTGCATCACCCACGCACCATAGCTGCGGGTGTCTCTTCTCGCGATTGCCGAGGTGGCGAGACGGCCGACGGGCTGAGTTGGACAAGGAGGAGTGGCTCGAGGTTGTGCCGACTTGAGGAGGAGGGACGCCCGACGCTGTGGCAGACTTGAGGAGGAGGATTGTCCCGACACTTTGCCGGACTTGGAGGAGGAGGAGTGGCCTGAGACTTTGCCGGACTTGGTGGACTTGCAGGAGCGGGAGTCTGCTGACTTGGTGGCGGACTTTGACGAGGACTCGGCTGATGCGTGTCGGTGGCCTTCAAAGATGATGCAATCCTTTTCCATAGGATGATACGATGTTTGGCCTCTCCGAGAAAGCGCCGCCACCTCCAAAGAATGTCAAGTTGCAGCCCGAATATGGTGGGTCCACCACCTCATCAACCAAGACACGAGCATAGCCCGCTGGAATCGGGTTGCAATGGAAGTTTGCCTCGGGGGGATTTGTGAAAGCAAAGCCGCCCACCACCTTCATGGATATGTTCTTCATTTTGACGTGGAGCTCGCAGCTAGTGTTCTCCGTGATGTCATCCACGGGTATCTACCCAGCATTGCATCGTCTCGACTTAAACCCACGCCGCTTCGGCATGGATGGGCCGGTGCTATCCAATGCTGGATCATCCGCTAGTCGCCGCAGCTGCCGAGACCCCTTTGATGGGTAAGTGAGTCAATCTGCTTCGCCGCCGCCGGAATTTGACCGCCAATTCCGCTTGACTTGCTTCTAGGCCTTGAAGGCGCTCATAGTCCCGCTTCCGCTCCTCCTCCATCTTCCTCTTCTTCTCCTCCACAATCTTCTTTCTCGCACGGGTTCTCAGAGTCGGTGTTCCATTCGAAAACCCTCATACCACGGAATAGAGCCCTTGCCTCGTGTTCTTCCCGGTGTTCAGGATTTCCTGTGGCACGCAGAAGCTCGTCTGCTCTTCCGCTGGGCTGGAACACCCCTGCTCGCGCTCTTCTATTGCAACAAGTATCGTGATCGTCGGCTCCTTCAAACTTGCCCTCGCCGAAACATTGCTTGTCTTCGGTCCAACTCCCCCATGCGATAGAACCAAGTCCCGACTCGGGGCCAGCTCTTAGTAGCCGGAGTGAAACCCGCATCCTCCATCTCTTTCTCGACTTATCCCACTTAGGCATTGCCACCGACAGCCACGCGGGCCCCAGCTTATGGAACTTATCCTTTTTTCGCATTCTTCTTGTTTATTCTCGACCGCCTTAGCTAATTCCGAATCCTTGAATTTCACGAAATCGCCCCAATGATCACGTTGGTTCTCTAGTGTTCCTTGAATATCGGAGTCTTCCTTCCTCCCTTGACGATTTCTTCCATTCACGATTCTTGTGGTTCTTGAATGCAATCGCCATCATCCTAAGAGCAGCCTCCTTGACTCTCTCGCACATCTGCTTCGTGAAATGATCCGTAGGGTGAAATGTTCCATGAGAGTATCCCAAAGCGCATCTTTTGATTCTTGTCGACAAAAGTAACATCCGGACGTGGCTTTGGTGGCTCTCTCCATTCTTGAAGTTTGATCGAGTTGGTCCTTCACAAGAACTCCGTGACCGAAGAACGAACTTGTCCGCAATCTTCTTAGGCGCTAATGGTTTGCCAAGAGGGCTGCATGCCTCGATATTGTACTTTACGCCCGCTTCAACTTTTGTTCGGCCTCGCTTCGCCATTTTGCTCAAGATTTGCTCGATCCGGATGGCTGAAAGAACAAAGATCGATTCGTTAATATATCTTCAAGTCATTTAAAACATGTGATGATCACCAGATGCCCGCTTATATAAATATATATACCTCGCCGGTCTTTGTTGTTTCAGATCAACATGTTCTTCGTCATCGCCATAATCGTAGTTCATGACTTCATCAATTTGGTCGTCGCGATCGAATATCATATCACCTCTCCGTGTTGTTTAGAAATTCGAGCCGCCATAATCTTCTTCATTCTGATTATCATGTGGCTCATGTATCATATCGAACATGGTCTGCTCTCCTCTCTCGCGGTATTGTTCCGCCATAGCTTTTGTTTAACTAATACAAAAGAAATATAAAACAATTTAGTATTCAAATTACATCGCCTCAATAATAGATATAATCTCAATACATCGCCCGTAATAATAGATATAATCTCAATACATCGCCTCAATAATATATAATATTGAATAGTACATCATCGGCTATTAGCTAATAAAGATCAATACTACGTAAGAATCTAGGACACTCATGTTCTCCGGCGCGGCGTGGACACCCAAAGAGAAGGAACCTCACAGATCATAGCTGAAGTGAGATCCTCAAGAAATCGCCACGTATTGGAGAACTCGCCGCCTCTAACGCAACCATGTAGCGATGGACGGGCTTCGCCCTCCTCCCCGACACGGCGACGCACCACCGGCGGGCCGGGTCCTCCGCGACCAAATCGCCCACGCGAACGCCACCAAACAAGATCGGGTCAACGACGGACCCGGGCCGGGTTCTCATCAAGCGGCGCGCTTCTCCAGCAGCACCTCCCAAGCCAGTTCGGCGGAGCCCACCCCGACATGGTCGGCTGGACGCCGTCATGACGGGTCGACGGCGAGGATGCGGGCCGGCATCGCCGAGAACAAATACTAGCTATATGCCCGCAAAAAGTAACATTTTTTAATGATTGATTTTGATAACTAAAATTTCTAACATTTCTATATAACACTAATTATGCTAATCTGAATAATCTAAATAACACTAAAAATTCTAACATTTCTAACATTTCTATATAACACTAATTTCTAACATTTCTATATAACACTAATTTCTAATCTGATTAAGCACTAATTATATCCATCTAACATGCATTCATAATGATATAATAGTGAAAAATAATAATCTAAATAATCTAAACTAATTAAACATACAAAATACGTGTGTGTGTGTGTGTACTAATTAAACACTAATTATCTAAACTAATTAAACATACAAAATAATAATCTAAATAATCTAAACTAATTAAAGACTAATTATCTAAACTAATTAAACATGCTTGTGTGTGTGTGTGTGTACGGTTCGGGAGGGCTCACAGCATGGGCGATGGCATTGATGGAGGCGATGATAGAGGCGAGGCGACGGGCGCGGCGATTTGCCACGGGACGGGACGGGACAAGGACGGGACGGGCCCAAGGACGACGGGACGGGCGCGACGAGACGAAGCGGCGATGACGGGCGACGGAGACGACGGAACAGAGGAACAAACAGAGGGAAACTGAAATTTTCAGTAGTTGCTAGTATATATAGAAGGCATTTTAGTACCGGTTGGAGCCACCAACCGGTACTAAAGGCCTGTTTTGGCCATGCTGTTGTAAGTGAAGCAACCCCTTTAGTACCGGGTGGTGGCACAAACCGTATTAAAGGCCCCCTTTAGTACCGATTTGTGCCACGACCCGGATTAAAGGGGGTGCGCAAGCAGTGCGGTGCGACAAGTTTAGTCCCACCGCTAGTCGAGGGGCTACCGTGACCGGTTTATAAGCCCCAGCGGTAGCTCTCGAGCTCCTTCCCAACCAGCCTACTGGCCTACTCGAACTCTTCGCTTAGTGGGCCTATCAGCCTTCAAGGGCCTGCATCCCGCCCAATGAAAGGTTGTGTCGCTAGTCGATGCAGCCGCTTGGCCCAGTAGGCGGGCTTTTTTTCTTAATTTTTTTGCTTTATTTTTTTGTTTTATTTATTTTTGAGTTGTTTTTTTTGCTGTATTTAGAGTTTCTTTGTGAATATTTTTGCTTTAGGTACAAAAAATTACAAACTTTCTGTTAGTGCCGGTAGATTTCAAATTTGAATAGTTTAAATTTTGAATTATTTGAAATTTGTGTGAATCACTAGTTTGTGAATAACTTAACTTTGAAAAAAGTTTTTTCAGTGATTCTTTTTCTTATGTTTAATATTAGTGTGTTTTATCATTATATTCAATTTAGTAATGCTTAGGTTATTTAAAAATGAAATGCCTTTGTAACAGTTCAGTTTTGCCTTAAACCCCGATACTTCAAAGAGATTGTCCATTTTGTACACGGTGCATCCAGCTTTTGCCGAACCTCTCTACTTTCTTGCACATGCTATTTGTATGAAATTATGATACCATGCCAACTTTCAACCTTTTTTGAGTTCATTTGAATTGCTTTTCAATTTCAGGGTCATTTAGCTGAAAAAAATCAAGAAATGCATGAAAAAGAATTTGTTTGCACATAAAATTTCTTCGCTTTCAAATGCCAAAACACATAACTACCCTAACTATTACAGATATTCCTCCCGGGTGTGAAACATGTAAGAAAGTGATGATAGTGGAGCCGATCACATCCTGCATCTTTGGGTGTGAAACTTTTCTTCAAGGTGTCCCTTTGTGCCAGAACCATGGAAAATCTTCATCATTTAACGGATGCTCGGGTCAATATTCACTGTGAATGCAGCAATTTCATCAAACTTTTCATAATCTTCTGACTTGTCTGCCTTGTCATCCACTCCCATGACGTTTCTCTTCCCAGAAAGAACTATGTGCCGCTTTGGCTCATCGTACGATGCATTCGCTTCCTTATCTTTTCTTTTTCTTTGCTTGGTAGACATGTCCTTCACATAGAAAACCTGTGCCACATCATTGGCTAGGACGAATGGTTCGCTCTGCGATACGCAAGATTGTTGAGATCCACTGTTGTCATTCCGCATTACGGGTCTTCCGTTACCCCGCCTCGTCATATCGACCCATTTGCAATCAAACAAAGGGACCTTTAAACCACGCCGATAGTCAAGTTCCCATATGTCCTGTGATATAACCATAATATGTTTCCTTTCCGCCTTGGTTTCGTGATCAAAGCGGACACCACTGCTTTTGGTTGGTGCTCTTCTTATCTTGGGCGATCGTAAAATGTATTACCATTTATCTCGCACTTTGAAAGTCATTATATTCAAGATGGTAATCGGGACAAGCAAGTACAGTCATCTTCAATAGAGGTGTCATGCATGGTACGCGGTTCCGCAACTGGGCCATGTAAACTCCCGGTTTGTTCATGTGTAATCCACCATCGACCGCCCGGTGTTTGGAGCGAGCAAATTCTTGTGTTCATCCATATACGGAGCTACCAAGGTGGAATTCAGAGAACTGTAGTGTGCTTCAGTGAGAGAATATCCGCCCATACATATTATTTGTTCCTCCTAGCGTGTTTTTCCATCCGGGCCCGCCCTTATGCCGCGATTCAGAACACCAATCGCTTAAGGTCGAATAAAGTCAATACAAAACTCAATGACCTCCTCATTTTGATGGCCCTTGGAGATGCTTCCTTCCGCCTAGCACGGTTATGAACATATTTCTTTAAGACTCCTATGAACCTCTCAAAGGGGAACATATTGTGTAGAAATACAGACCCAAAACGTTAATCTCTTTACATAGGTGAACTAGGACGCAAGGCCATGATGTTGAAGAAGGATGGTGGGAACACCAACTCAAATCGACAAGACATTGCACCAAATCATTCTCAGAACCTTGGTATGATTTCTGGATCAATTACCTTTGAGAGATTGCATTGAGAAATGCACATAGCTTCACAATGGCTAATCGAACGCTTTTCCTAGAAGCCCTCAATGCAACCGGAAGCGCTATGCCATAATCACGCAGCAGCCATGAGACTTTAGGTTCGGAACTTTTCTCCGCCATGTTTATTATTCCTTTATATTCGATAAGAAGCCGACGGTACCTTAATATCGAAAGGTGCATTCAAAGAAGATTTCCTTCTTCTTTGGTAAGAGCGTAGCTTGCATGACCTCGATGTATGCCGCCTTCTCCGTGCATACGCTGTTGGTCCTCCCTGCCTCGTGTGTATCTTTTGTCTTCCCATACACGCCCAAGAAGCCAAGCAGGGTCACGCAAAGATTCTTTGTCACGCGCATCACGCCGACATGGAGCGGACCTCTAGGTCTTTCCAATATGGTAGGTCCCAAAATATAGATTTCTTCTTCCACATGGGTGCGCTGTCCGTCTGCTGCCCTTCGAACAGGTTGTCCGCCAGACCCTTTCCAAATATCACCTTCAAATCCTTGACCATATCATGTACATCAGCACCAAGATAAAGGGCGAGGTTCATCCGTGATCCGCCTCACCTTTGAAATTCTTGCCTTTCTTTCTTACGGATGGCTGCTTGGAAGAAATCGACGATGTCCTGTACACATTCTTCTTACAACTATTCAAATATATACGCTTCAGATCATCCAAACAAGGCGTGCATCCGCGGTATCCCTTGTTTGTCCGTCTCCGAAGGTTACCGAGAGCAGGCCAATCATTGATGGTCACGTAACAGCAACGCCTTTAGGTCAAATTCTTCCCCATGTGCTCATCCCACGACGCACACTGCTCCATTCCACAGCTTGTAAGAGTTCTTCAACTAATGGCCTTAGGTACACATCAATGTCGCTGCGGTTGCTTAGGGCCTTGGATGAGCACCGCATCATAATGAACTTCCGCTTCATGCACAACCAAGGAGGAAGGTTATACAAACATAGAGTCACAGTGTCGTGCTATGGTTGCTGCTCTTCCCCAAAAGGATTAATGCCATCTGCGCTTAGACCAAACCATACACCCTTGCATCATCTCGCAAACTCCTTCCCGCATTTCTTTCGATTTTTCTCCACCGTGACCCGCCACCGGTACTCTCAACTTTCCGCCTTTCTTACGGTCTTATTCGTGCCATCGTGATCGCTTTGGCATGCTCTTTGTTTTGGAACAACGCTTCAACCGTGGTATTATAGGAGAATACCACATCACCTTGGCAGGAATCTTCTTCCGGGCGCCGCCGACATCACCAGCTCATCGCGCTGATCTTATAGCGCAATGCACCACATACCGCAAGCGCTCAAATCCTCATACTCACCGCGTAGAGGATGCAATCATTAGGGCATGCATGTATCTTCTGCACCTCTAACCCTAGAGGGCGATAGCCTTCTTTGCTTCAGATGTTCTCTGGCAATTCGTTGTCCTTGAAGCATATCCTTTATCATTACCAAAGAACTTTCCAAATCCCTTGTCAAGTACACCATTCTCTGCCTTCCATTGCAGCAATTCCAGCAGGTGCCCAACTTTTCTTGTCACCTACGCAATGGGTACAACAATTTTTGTGATCCTCTAACATGCGCCGCAACTTCTTCTTCTCCAAATCACTTGCGTAGTTTCTCTTTGTATCGGCAATGGCCTGACCTAGATCATCAACGGGCTCATCTGATGCCTCTTCTTCAGCTTCTTCCCGCATTGCAGGCTCAGCTTCTTCCCACATTACCGGCTCAGCTTCTTCCCCCTTTGTTGTATCATCATATTCAGGGAACCCATGGCCAGGATAGATGTCGTTGTCCTCTTCTTCTTCATTGTCTTCCATCATAACCCCTCTTTCTCCGTGCTTGGTCCAAACATTATAGTGGGGCATGAAACCGACTCAAACAGTGGACGGAATGGTTCTTGATGTAGAGTAATGTGACCATTCTACAGCCAAGACATGAACAAGGCATAAAACCATCCGCCCGCTTTGTTTGCCTCACCGCAAGCGTAAAAGTATGCACGCCTCAACGAATCGGGAGAGCATCGTCATCGACATCCATTGCCGCTCATCTTCATTACACAACACCGAATAGACCAAATTAATACAAGTTCATACATAAAGTTCGCATAACACTTAAATGCAACAAACAAGTAACTCTCTAGCTAAAGCATTTAAATGCAACAACAAATGTGATCAAGATTGCAACTAAGGTAACAATTGATCCAACAACATAATGATACCAAGCCTCACTATCGATGGCATATTTTCTAATCTTTCTAATCTTCAAGCGCATTTTCTCCATCTTGATCTTGTGATCGCCGATTTACATCGGCAACATGCAACTCCAATTCCATCTTCTCCCTCAATTCTTTTCAATTTTTCTTTCAAGTACTCGCTTTCTTTCAACTAAATTTAACCTCTCGACAATAGGGTCGGTTGGAATTTCCGTTCACATACCTCCTAGATAAAAATATATATGTCAACTTGATGGGCATAATTTGTCATAAACACTAAATGTAACAAATAGTTTTAAAAGAGAATATACCACATCCGAATCATAACAAGGACGAGGGCCGACGGGACGGATATCAAAACCATGGCACTATGTATAACAAACAATGTACGGGTAAGATAATTATTACATGATTAACTATATATCCAAATCACACAAACATCAATTTTTATATAAAATTTCATGAACAAGAGGCTCACCACAAGGTGGTGCCGCGACGGATCGGCAAGGGCGATCGACGGTGGTTACGACGGAGATTTAGAAGGCACTAAGTAAACCACACCTACATATGCAAACTAAGTGTTATTTTTGACCTTAAATTGCATATAAATCAAATACTAGCACATATATATATTTCCTCCCAAATTACTAAACTCACAAATTAATAACTATATAAAGCATTGCAAGAGCTAATCTAGCAATGAGAGATGAAAGGACAAAGTTGCTAACCTTTGTGATCACTTGAATGGATGGGGGCCTTCAAATCTTGAAAATTTTTGGGCAAAATGTGTGATGAGCTCGAGGGGAAGAGGAAGAACAGAGAGGAGAGGAGAGGAGAAAGGGGGAAGAACAGAGCGAGCTGGACGAAGGGTTTATATGCAGGAGGATCTGAGAGTAGTTCGTGCCACTAACCGTATTAAAGGTGCCGGAGGGGCCCAGATCGACAACATCCCGCCACCACCCTTATTAGTACCGGTTCGTGGCACGAACCAGTGCTAAAGGTTAGCCACGAACCGGTACTAATGACAGCGGCCCGGCTAGCCATTGGAATCGGCACTAATGTATACATTTGTGCCGGCTCTAATACAAACCTGCACTAATGTGCTTCACGTTTGACCCTTTTTCTACTAGTGCACCCTCGTGGAGGCCTCGTGTCCTCCCCGGACTGCTACTTATTTTTCTATTTTTCTAAATATTCCAAAACGGAGAAATATTGCCTTAAAAATTGTTTTTGAGTCGGTTTACTT
>JAHHZJ010005350.1:0-18475 GCA_021437245.1 Aegilops speltoides | reverse complement strand
TTGGAAGTTTCTATACCTAGAAAACTTAATGATGAGTGGGAACCTACTATAAAGATTAGAATTAAAGATTATGAGTATTTTGCTTTGTGTGATTTGGGTGCTAGTGTTTCCACGATTCCAAAACTTTATGTGATGTTCTAGGTTTCCATGATCTTGATGATTGCTCCTAAATTTGCACTTATGGATTCCACCATTAAAAAGCCTATGGGAAGGATCAATGATGTTCTTATTTTTGCAAATAGAAATTTGGTGCCCATAGATTTTATCGTTCTTGATATTGATTGCAATCTTTCATGCCCTATTATTCTTGGTAGACCTTTCCTTAGAATGATTGGTGCGATTATTGATATGAAGGAAGGGAATATTAGATTCCAATTTCCATTAAAGAAAGGCATGGAGCAATTTCCAAGAAATAAAGTCAAATTACCTTATGAATCTATCATGCGTGCTACTTATGAATTTAGTGCCAAAGATGGCACTCATTAAATCTACCTTTGCTTTTATGCCTATCTAGGGGCGTTAAACGATAGCGCTAGTTGGGAGGCAACCCAATTTTCTTTATTTTCTTGTTTTTGCTCCTTTTTAGTAATAAATCTTGCATCTACCTTCTGTTTAGATGTGTTTTTATCTTTTAATTAGTGTTTGTGCCAAGTAGAACCTATAGGATAACCTACGATGATAGTTGATTTGATTCTGCTGAAAAACAGAAACTTTGCACGCACAAATATAATTTTGTTAAGTCACAGGTACGTGATTTTACGTTTATTATTTTTTCTGCTGTTAAATAAACAAATTTTCCAGGACTTCCTATTTTGGTAGGAGTTTTAGAGTTCAGAAGTTTGCGTTAGTTACAGATTTCTACAGCATCTGTCTCTGTTTTGACAGATTCTGTTTTTCGTGTTGTTTGCTTATTTCGATGAATCTATGGCTAGTAAATTAGTTTATAAACCATAAAGAAGTTGGAATACAGTAGGTTTAACACCAAATTAAATAAAGAAGAGTTCATTGCAGTATCTTATGTGGTGGTTTTCTTTTCTTTCACTAACAGAGCTTATAAGATTTCGTTGAGTTTTGTGTTGTGAAGTTTTCAAGTTTTGTGTAAAGCCTTTATGGACTATGGAATAAAGGGTGGCAAGAGTTTGCTTGGGGATGCCCAAGGCACCCCAAGATATTCAAGAATAGCCAAAATCTTAAGCTTGGGGATGCCCCGGAAGGCATCCCTCTTTCGCCTTCGCTCATTGGTAACTTTACTTGAGCTATATTTTTATTCGCCACATGATATGTGTTTTGCTTGGAGCGTCGTGTATTATATTAGTCTTTGCCTTTTAGTTTACCACAATCATCCTTGCTGTACACACCTTTTGAGATAAGCCTATTTGATTACAATTTGCTAGAATACTCTATGTGCTTCACTTATATCTTTTGAGCTTGATAGTTTTTGCTCTAGTGCTTCACTTATATCTTTTAGAGCACGGTGGTGTCTTAATTTTGAAGAAATTGCTAGCCTCTCATGCTTCACTTATATTATTTTGAGAGTCTTTTAGAACAACATGGTATTTGCTATGATCATAAAGTTGGTCCTAGAATGATGAGCATCCAATTTGGGTATAATAAAACTATCATAGATAGGAATTGGATGCTATGATCAATTTGATGCTTGGTAATTGTTTTGAGATATGGAGGTAGTGATATTAGAGTCATGCTAGTTGAGGTGATCATGAAAAATACTTGTGTTGGGGATTGTGATTCCCGTAGCATGCACGTATGGTGCACCGCTTGTGATGAAGTTGAGCCAATTTTATTTATTGATTGTCTTCCTTATGAGTGGCGCAGACTGAGCGATGGTCTTTTCCTACCAATCTATCCCCTAGGAGCATGTGCATAGTGCTTTGGTTTTTGATGACTTCTAAATTTTGCAATAAGTGCATGAGTTCTTTTGATTAATGTTGAGTCCATGGATTATACGCACTTTCACCCTTCCACCATTGCTAGCCTCTCTTGTATCTGCAACTTTTGTCGGTACCATACACCCACCATACTCCTTCCTCAAAACAGCCACTATACCTACCTATTATGGCATTTCCATAGCCATTCCGAGATATATTTCCATGCAACTTTCCACCATTCCATTCATATGACACGCATTACTTTTGTCATGTTGCTCTTTGCATGATCATGTAGTTGACATTGTATTTGTGGCAAGGCCACCTTCATAATTTTCATACACGTCACTCTTGATTATTTCATATCTCGGCACACCGCCGGAGGCATTCATATAGAGTCATACCTTGTTCTAGCTTTGAGATGTAAATCCATAAAAGTGTGATGATTTTCATTGTTAGAGCATTGTCCTAGTGAGGAAAGGATGATGAAGACTATGATTCCCCCACAAGTCGGGATGAGACTTCGGACTTTACAAAAAGAAAAAAAGAGAGAGAAAGGCCCAAAAGAAAAAAAAGAAGGCCAAAGAAAAAGAAAAAGGGGAAAATAAAAGAAAAAAAGAAAGAAAAAAAGTAAAATGAGAGAAAAAGAGAGAAGGGACAATGCTACTATCTCCTTTTCCACACTTGTGCTTCAATTAGCACCATGATCTTCATGATAGAGAGTCTCATATGTTGTCACTTTCATATACTAGTGGGAATTTTTAATTATAGAACTTGGCTTGTATATTCCAATGATGGCCTTTCTCAAAGTGCCCTAGGTCTTCGTGAGCAAGCAAGTTGGATGCACACCCACTTAGTTTCTTTTGTTGAGCTTTCATAAATTTATAGCTCTAGTGCATCCGTTGCATGGCAATCCCTACTCACTCACATTGATATCTATTAATGGGCATCTCCATAGCCCGCTGATACGCCTAGTTGATGTGAGACTATCTTCTCCTTTTTGTCTTCTCCACAACCACCATTCTATTCCACATATAGTGCTATGTCCATGGCTCATGCTCATGTATTGCGTGAAAGTTGAAAAAGTTTGAGATTATTAAAGTATGAAACAATTGCTTGGCTTGTCATCGGGTTGTGCATGATTAAATACTTTGTGTGATGAAGATAGAGCAACAGCCGACTATATGATTTTGTAGGATAACTTTCTTTGGCCATGTTATTTTGAGAAGACATGATTACTTTGATTAGTATGCTTGAAGTATTACTATTTCTTATGTCAATATGAACTTTTATTTTGTATTCATTTGGATCTGAACATTCATGCCACAATAAATAAAATTACATTATGAATTATGCTAGGTAGCATTCCACATCAAAAATTCTCTTTTATCATTTACCTACTCGAGGACGAGCAGGAATTAAGCTTGGGATGCTTGATACGTCTCCAACGTATCTATAATTTTTGATTGTTCCATGCTATTATATTACCCCTTTTGGATGTTTATGGGCTTTATTTTACACATTTATATCATTTTTTGGGACTAACCTACTAACCGGAGGCCCAGCCCATATTGCTGTTTTTTTTTGCCTATTTCAGTATTTTGAAGAAAAGGAATATCAAACGGAGTCCAAACGGAATGAAACCTTCGGGAGCGTGATTTTTGGAATGAACATGATCCAGAGGACTTGGAGTGCAAGTCAAGAAGCTTCCGAGGAATCCACGAGATAGGAGCCCCCCCTGTAGGGCGTGCCCCCGGTCTCGTGGGCTCCTCGGGTGGCCACCGACGTACTTCTTCCTCCTATATATACCTACGTACCCCGAAAACATCCGGGGGCACCACGAAACACAATTTCCACCACCGTAACCTTCTATATCCGAGATCCCATCTTGAACCTTCGCGCACTCACGGAGGGGAATCAACCATGGAGGGCCTCTACATCAACATCCTTGCCCTCCGATGAGTTGTGGTAGTTTACCACAGACTCCACGGGTCCATAGTTATTAGCTAGATGGCTTCTTCTCTCTTTTGGATCTCAATACAATGTTCTCCCTCTCTTGTGGAGATCTATTCGATGTAAACTCTTTTTGCAGTGTGTTTGTCGAGATCCGATGAATTGTGGGTTTATGATCAAGTTTATCTATGAATAATATTTGAATCTTCTATGATTTTTTATGTATGATTGAGTTATCTTTGCAAGTCTCTTTCGAATTATTAGTTTGGTTTGGCCTACTAGATTGATCTTTCTTGCCATGGGAGAAGTGCTTAGCTTTGGGTTCAATCTTGTGTGTCCTTACCCAGGATGTAAAGGGTTGCAAGGCACGATTGTATTGTTGCCATCGAGGATAACAAGATGGGGTTTATATCATATTGCTTGAGTTTATCCCTCTACATCATGTCATCTTGCTTAATGCGTTACTCTCGTTCTTATGAACTTAATACTCTAGATGCAGTGCAGAGTCGGTCGATGTGTGGAGTAATAGTAGTAGATGCAGGCAGGAGTCGGTCTACTTGTTATGGACGTGATGCCTATATACATGATCATGCCTAGATAATCTCATAACTATGCGCTTTTCTATCAATAGCTTGATAGTAATTTGTTCACCCACCGTAATACTTATGCTATCTTGAGAGAAGCCACTAGTGAAACCTATGGCCCCCGGTTCTATCTCTTATCATATTTGCTTTCAATATACCTTTATTTGCATCTTTACTTTTTACATCTATATTATAAAATACCAAAAATATATTTATCTTATCATACTATCTTTATTAGATCTCAGTTTAGCAAGTGGCCGTGAAGGGATTGACAACCCCTTTATTGCGTTGGTTGAGAGTTCTCGGTTTGTTTGTGTAGGTGCGTGGGACTTTTGAGGAGCCTCCTATTGGATTGATACCTTGGTTCTCAAAACTGAGGGAAATACTTATGCTACACTTGCTGCATCACCCTCTCCTCTTCGAGGAAAACCAACGCAAGCTCAAGACGTAGCACATGCACGCCGAGGTGCTGGCAAAAATGGCGCGCAGCCGCAGGGCCGTGATAGAGCTCCTTCTAACATAGTTAGAAGTCGAAGTGCGTCACGATCCATGCAGCTTTTGCCGCCGCCCACACCAGCAGAACCTCTGGCGCGCGCAGGTGCTCCTCTACTTTCCTCCTGCTGCGGAGAAGCTCGACGAATGGAGAGCCACTGTCCGAAGCATCGTCGGCATCGCCAACAAAGATGAGCCGTGACCAGCGGGGTCGAGGGTCGCGCCTCGCCGAGCCACCGCAAGCCGCGTGGACGGGCCGGGCGATGCGACATGGTGCACTCTCTCCTCCACACCAGCCACTACGGGTGTCGATCCGTCGCGATGACGCTCGTGATGATATCTCCATAGCGTTGTCCGATCCATGGACCCACCGCGACCAGCGTCAAGTTCTTCGAGAGCGACCCCTTGTAGACGCTCGAACCACCATCGAGCGCCAGCACGATGTGCACCACCAGCTGGACAGGCGAGCAGGGCCCACTATGGACCACCTAGCACCGGGAGGCTACGGTCGCCTACCCTACAGGGGGCTGTCCGGCCTTCACCCGTGAGCGCGGTCTCAAGGGCCTCCCATCGCACGCTCAAGCCCGACGGTGGCGAAGTACAACGGCAAGACTCACCGTCGAGTTCTCAAAGATCTACACCATCGCGATGCAAGATGCAGGGCCCGTGATGATAAGGTGCTTGCATTACTTCCGCTGGCACTCAAGCTCAATGTTATGTCATGGTTGATGCACCTGCCGGTGGATTCCATTTCTTCTTGGTCGGATCTGTGTCATGAGCTTGTTGGTGCCTTTACTGGAGGCCATCAAGCTCATGGCCAGGCGAGCGATTTGCACATCATCCCCCAGAAGGAAGGAGAAAACTTGCGCAAGTACATCCAAAGGTTCAGCCGAGTGCAGTATAACATCCCAGACGTTCATCCTGCTGCCATGATCGGCATTGCATCGTAATGTGCGAATCGCAAGATGCGTGAGGAGCTGGCGACGAACATGGTCAAGGATGTAGCTGAGCTTTATGTTGTGGCCGATCGGTGCACTTGAGCTGAAGAGGGGAGGAAGTACCCCGGTGAGGACGCCGGCGCGGAAACCGACTCCATAGACGACACCGCCGCCCCGACATAGAAGGGCCGGTGCCGTAACAGAAAGCGCAAGGGCAAGACTGTGCTTGCCGTCGAGGGATCCGATGACACCAGCACCGCCAAAAAGGCCAAGGCTAGCGACCCCGGCAAGGAGGTTGCCGGGAGTGCCACTTGTCGCGCCTTGGCGCCGCCGGCAAGCGGGGGCTCGCAAGAAGTATTGCAAGATCTACCGCACCAAAGGCCATGACCTCCGTAACTACCGGCAGTTGAGCTGCCCGACGAGAAGGTAAGTCAATATGAACGGCGGACAAGGAGAAGGGCCAAGACGGTTCGAAGGGTCCGAAGAAAGCGATGGCGCAAGAGGCCGCCGCGCAAGGATAATCAAGAAGAGAGGCTTCCGCTGGCGCGATAAGAAGGTCGGAAGACAATGATCCTGACAAGGACGATGAGTCCGGCGATCACAAGTTCTAGAAAGCTACAGAGGCCATGTGCATCGACGGTGGTGCCTCGCTTCATGCATCCCACCGCCAGCTCAAGTAGTGGGCGCGTGATATCACAGCAGTGGAGCCGTCACTCGACGCACGGAAGCCACTAAAGTGGTCCAGCACGCCTATCATCTTCGACACCGAGGACCACCCTGGCTGCACTACTACGGTCGGGTGCTTGTCGTTGTTGGTTTCACCAATGATCCGCAACCTCAAGGTGACAAAGATGCTAGTTGATGGTGGGGCCGGTCTGAACTTGATCTCGCCTGTTGTGATCAAGAGGCTGCAGATCCCTGATGGAGACCTCGAGGAGACGGGCACGTTTCAAGGGGTCAACCCGGGGAGGAGCCAGCCGAAGGGAAAGGTTACGCTGCCCGTGATGTTTGGAGGCGAGTTGAACTACAGGACGGAGAGGCTTGTCTTTGATGTAGCCAAGATCCCCTTGCCCTACAACGGGATCCTCGGCTGCCCGGCGCTGGCCAAGTTCATGGCAGCTTCTCATTACGCCTACAACACGCTGAAGATGCCCGGGTCAATGAACATCATCGCCGTCCCCTCCGACAAGAAAGATGTGTTGATTTGCGCTGACCAACTCTACCAGGAAGCATTTGCAGCAGTTGTTTCCAAGGCACTTGCTCCTACCGTTGAAGCCCCGTGAGGAAAGAAGACCGGGGAGACTCCTCACACCCACTCCAGCAAGCGTACCTCTTCAGGGTGTTGCGCTCCCGTCGAGGACGCGCCAGAGAGCTCCAGCGGCAAGAGCAAGAAGTCTAGAGCCGCACCACCAGAGACCAAGAAGGTGTCCATCAAGGAGGACGGCATGGGAGGAGCTTTCACCATAAGCTCCACCCTCAACGGCAAATAGGAAAGTGAACTCGTCACTTTCCTGCGGGCGAATGTCGATGTGTTTGCATGGCAAGCATCCGACATCCCCGACGTTCCCAGGGAAGTGATTGAGCACCATCTTGTTGTCTGTCCTCATGCGCAGCCCGTCAATCAGAGGGTTAGGAAACAAGCTCTGGAGAGGCAGTAGTTCATCACGGAAGAGATCAGGAAGCTAGAGGCGGCAGGCTTGGTAAGAGGGGTGCTCCATACGACGTGGCTGGCCACTCCGGTAGTGGTGCGCAAGGCAAACGGGAAGTGGAGGCTGTGTATTGATTACACATATATCAATAAAGCTTGTCCAAAAGATCCTTTCCGCTATCACAAGATCGACTGGATTGTTGACTCCACGACTAGGTGTGACCTGCTATCGTCCCTCGACGCCTACTCAGGGTACCACCAGATCTTCATGACAAGAGAGGATGAGGATAAGATAGCATTCATCAGCCCGTGGTAGCATTACTTTTTACTTGATGCCTTTCGAGTTGAAGAGTGATGGCTCGACCTTTGTGAGAGCAATCCAAATTGGTTTTGAGCCCCACTACATAGAAATATGGAAGCTTATCCGTATGACATAGTGGTCAAACCCAAGGAAAAGCAACACTTGTGCAAGATCGGAGGAAACATTTGCAAACCTCCGAAGATCAACCCGGAACCCCGAGAAGTGTGTCTTTGGTGTCCCGTCCGCAAGCTTCTGCTTTGTGTCGCAGAGGATTGAGGCAAACCTGCATAAGATCAAGGCAACTGAGCGATTGAGGCACCTAAGCGGATCAAAGATGTGTCGGCTCATCGGGTTGGCCGCTGCCATGAGCAGATTCATCCGAAAGTCCGGAGCGTGCTTCCCTTTTTAAAATCTTGAAGAAGGCGGCCCAATGGAGGACCCCAGAGGTCGAGGCGGCGCGAAGATTTGAAGAAATACCTTCCTCTACCCTTGCTGGTTGGTTTAAACCACAAGAACCGTTGTGGTATCTAGCAAAGAAAAATCAAGTTGTTAGCGCCGACTAGTGGAGAGGGAGGTCGACGAAGAGCCAAAAGCAAGGCAGAGTCGACGGATGACGAACCGAACCCTTCCCGGGGCCGGTCCCGAAGGCTGGGCCCCCAAGAAGGTTTGACGCGAAAGACAGGCCCACGGAACAAAGTGAAGTGGTGCAAAAGAAGAAATGATGTAGCACCCTTTATTTGTCCCTCCCCCAGGGGGCTAGATCGAGGTACTGGGTGAAATTGTTTCTTTCCCTCCTTATGGCCTCGAGGAAGCGCATCATTACTTCCGCGCACGAGATCACAAGAAAATTTCCGCCTCGTAACGGATAATGGATAACCCGATGCAACAGGAGGATTGTGGAATGGGCCTTGAGTCAAATTTTGGTTTGAAGTTCAAAGCACCTCAACGTTTCAGAGCAGAGTCCTGGCGGAGTTTGTTGCTGAATGGACCTCGACGCCCGACGAAGAAATCCAGGAGACCACTCTCCCCGACAAATAAACAAGTCGCAATTGGATTATGTACTTTGATGGGGCTTTTTTCGCCAAGGCGCCGGGTTGGTCGACCCACCGGAGAGCACCTCAAGTACATCATCCAGATGCACTTTCCCAAGGAGATGTCGATGAACAACACCATCGACTACGAGGGATTGCTTGCCAGTCTCAGGATCGCGGCAGACCTCGAGGTCAAGAAGCTCATCGCCGTGGGTGATTCACAACTTGTCGCAGGTCAACAACGAATCAAAGCCCATTGATGGAGGCTTACGGGTGAAGTGAGGAACCGGAGGAGCCCTCTCGATGGTATAAAGAGCATTCCTGAAAGTGGAGAATGACATCGCCGACCACCGTTTACATGCTACCTCGCACCCGGGAACCTGTACTTTGGGCTTCGTTAACCCAACCATCCGCTGAACCATCGGGGCGAAAAGCGGGAAGTCCCCGCAAGTACTTTCCACAAAGAAGCCCCTAGAGGGGCGGAGATGATGGACCCAACCTACCGGGATAGCCGACCCCCGAGGCGCTCCCTTGCCGTGGAGGCGATCCTCACGGCGAGGAAATGTTTTGTCCTTGCCGGGAGCCACGTGCTCCAAAGATGGGCGCAGATACCGTCCGATCCCTCCAATAGGGAGTCCGAGGAGCAGGAAGAAGCAGAAGGTAGTCTGCCCGCCTGCACTTTGGGCTGACGACGTTTGCATGAAAAGACCAATGGAGTGAAATTGAAGTGCATCTCCTGTGAGGAAGGCAGGAGCTGTCAGGAGATACATGGAGGCATATGGCTCCCACATAGGGTCAAGGGCCCTTGCTAGCAAGGTTTCTTCCGCCCACCGCCTCCAGATGCACGCACTAGTAACCAAGTGTGAAGCATGCTAGTTCCATTCAAGAAGCTTCACCCACCAAGCCTTGAAGACAATCCTCTCCCCGCCATTCTGGCCCGGGGCTTGACATTCTCTTTTCCCCGCACCACGTGAAACCCAAGTTCACAAAGTGGCCGGTGGAAGGCGGAGGAAGGAGACCGATAGTCACCCAAATTCTTTATATTTGCATTTGTTTAATGTAATCATCATCGGAACGCACGCAGTTCACAAGCCACACCTTCATGCAAGATATTGAAGACCCAAGAAGAAGGTCTTTAGCTTCCATGGCACACCCACGAGCAATGGCCAAGAGGAGAGGGCAATTGGCCGGGCCCGGGGAAGACTTTGACGCCCGCACAAGAGCGAAGGCGCGATTGATGAGTTTCGGGCGCTTGGTCGATCATCACACCAAATCGAGCCATCGCAGACACCTTTCCTCGTATACGGGCGGATTCTCCCAGGAACTCATATACGGGTCACCCGAAAGTGCTACTTATGATGAGCTTGAGCAAGAGCGACAGGGCAAATGGCGCAACGCCTCGAGGAAGATCGCCTCGGCGGCAGGGAGCAAAGACGCACCAAAAGGCCTTGGCCATCACCATAGCTGCAAGGTTCATGCCCGGCTTTGAGGAAGGCGATTTGTTCTTCGGGCGGTTCCCGCCAAGAATTCCAAAAGTTAACGCCGGGGGAAGGCCCTTATCTAACATGAGTCACCGTGCCCGGCGCAAATCCGACTAGAGACCGAAGATACCATTCCGGAGCAGCCTGAACATCAAGCATTTCCAAGTTTTACCATATATGGGTTGGCCCCTGCAGGGCCACTTTGTACAAGCCTTGATGGCAAGGCATATAACCTTCAGACAAAGCCAGGCAACCGAAAGCATAATAAACGGCCGGGGCCCTGTTATAGCATGCATGCGATTGAGTCTTCCCTTTAGGGGTGATAGTGCTTAGCGGCGACTAACCCCAGCATAGAGGTCGAGTTTATGCCTTTTTTCCCCGCCCATCCCTTTGGTTCGCAGGGTACATAAATGTTTCCACCAACCAAGTGGAAGGAAGAGAGCAAGCCGACGCCCGACTCCGAAGCCAAGATTGCCGGAAAAGACACAAAGATCCTCCCACGCGTCGGAGTGGGGTTGCAGACGATAAGTTTCCTTATCCCCGTATGCTTCGTATAAGATTGGGACATATGAAACCTTGTTTTATTCCAAGACTATCGGGTTCCCTTCATTCCTACCACCCGAGAACTTCTTCTTGGTTTGGAACTTAAGCCCGGGCAAGGAAGCAAGATAGGTCTCACCCTTACTCCCCCCCGCCAAAGGCGTGAGTATGGTCGAACGGAGGGGAGCTGCAAGGCCTCCTGGGTAACGGTGTTTATATTGAAAATAACAAGGGTTGTCCTTTTATGGGCTTTGGTCCACACACAAGACCCACATGCACCCTTTTTTCATTAATACGCTCCATACAGTATAGTTCATACGTAATGTAAACATGAACATGGAGGTTACAAGTTTTAAATCTAACTAGTCGTGAGGCTTACAAGCTGAAAAAAAGATAAGGAGCCAAGAATCCTTTCTTTGTCCCTCTATCGAAATAAAAAGGCAAAAGGGAAGAAGGAGTGCCTAAGCGGGTACGAGCAGCAGAAGGCGCAAGAGAAATGTTGGGCCGCCCAGAGAGGGCTGGTGGTGGTGGTGCCGAGGAAGGGCTGGATGGGTAGCGGTCCGCCAACGCTTATGAAGGCCGGTGCCATCATATCCCACTTGACCCCCCACTCCCTTTTTTGTTTTTTTTTTCCACCCACCGCCCAAGGAGGCGAATTTAGAAGTTCAAGGAGCCGAATCCACCAGAGAAGGAGCCCGCAGATGCAAATGGCCCGACATCGCCCGAGCGGCGGGCGACCTTGCCCGGACCCCATCCTCTTGCCCTACCCTCGCCCTTTGGCGCTGTCCTCCTCCCGTTTCACTTGAGGACGAAGTCTTGTCATCCGAGGAGCTCTCCATGCAAAGACTTCAAAGTAGGTCCGAATCGCCAAAGACCTTGGAGAGGAGGCCATTCTCCATTAACTTGAAGTTGAGAATGAGGCTGCCATCAGGCGGATGCAGCGGGTCTTCCATCCGCTACCAAGGTAATGACATGAGGATGGGAAATCAACATCGCCCATGTGCCCTTCCTCAAACATGTGTAGCCTCCCAGGGGTCGAGCTGGCCTCCCGAGCTTAATGGGGTCGGGAGACAAGACGACGGAACTGCCGGCAGCCTAATGAACAACTCGTGGGGTTGTCTCGACGGCCTCCATTAGGGGAAGGATCCAAGGGAGGCGAGGGCCGGCCCCCCTCTTCCCCGAAAGCACCATGGCGGCTCCCCGCCTGCCCCTCTTCCTCGCGTCGGGCCCCCACCATGGGCTTTGGAAGGAGCGGGTTGTCGAGGAACCCCGCCGCCACGCCGGCCAACGCCCTATGAAATAGAGGAAGAAGCAAGGATGGGAAGAGGCGATGTCGGGGATGGGGTGTCTTCCTCCCACTCCCTCCTTATAAAGGGGAGGTCAGGCTCGACCGCCTCTCAACCAATCCCGCCCATTAAGGTGATAGCAAGAGGCGCCGCCGCCTCCCCGCCAATTGAAGGTGCGGTATCGACCACGCCAAGACGCTCCTCCCATATTCTCAGATGTTCCACCCGCCTTGCAACGTGATGCGGCGCGGGCGCAAAGGGCGGGCGTAATGGAACGGGAGCGACGGCCTCGCCGGGAGAGCTGCCGCCGGACACCTATGGGGCCGGGGCCCTTGTCTGTGCATCTTGATGCGGCGGAGGGAGCACGAGAGAGCGGATCGATGGCGACGCTGGCGGTCTTTACCAGTTAAGACGCGATGGACGACGTAATACCCTACTCCTGCCTTTGGTTTGTATTGAGCTCGGGAGCTTGAAGATCTCGATAGCGGCTACACCAGGCGAGAGTTGCGAAGGTTTCGAGCTGAACTGAACGAACCCCCCAAGTTGTGCATGGGCCTCCTTTTATAGTGCAAGGGGTCATCGGCATGTGTCAACATAGGAGAAAGGGGTAAAAATGTAAAAGAGGTGGTAGTTGGAGCAGTGCGGAAGCAGTGAAGCTACAGGTCGTGAAGCAGTGGTCGCCTACCTACTTTGGACAAGGGGACAAGGGCATTTAATGCCCGCCGTCGACCCCAAAAGCTCCCGCCCTTGTGTCTCCGTCGCCCGCGCGATGGATCCACCACGCGTGAAGTGCCACCGTGTCCCCAGGGCTGCACAGCCATCCGCCACGCCGTCCTGAAAGGCCCTGTATGCACGCGTGGGCTGATGAGCCGAGCCGGCACAGGCGCAGCTCTCCGGCAAGCACCTTGCCGGTCTTGACTTTGCCGGGCCGGAGCTTGTCGGGCTCTGTAACTTGTCGCTCTCGGCCCGACGCATATAGCGCCGAGGCGTGTCTTCTATGATGTAATCTCTCGGTCTTCTCGGCGAGCTCCTCTCGCCAGGGCCTTGCGTGAGTGATGTAACCTTGAGCCTGGAGCGGCCTTCCCGGCAAGCTCCGCTTGCCGGGGTCTCGATCTTCTGTCTTGTATACTTTGTCTTTGAATGGCTTGACATGGAGCAGGAAGGTCCTCGGCGAGCACGTGGTAAACCCCGCCGCGTGGAAGCTCAAGAATCCCAGTGCACAAGTTAGTACTGAGGTACCCCTACCTTAGTCAACGACAGAGCCCGACTGGGCCACACACGGTGCCGAGCGCTGTTGGGCCAGGCCCAAAAACATGCACGGCACAGCCTACGCGCGTCGAATCCCCTTCCGATCTGCCAGATCCCCGTAATGGCACGCTGTCGATTGCGCGTGGGGACGGGCGGCGTGCGTCGTGTCTTTAGGCGTCCACCCGTGATCGTGGTGCAGGCGAGGTCACTTCACCCGCCGCTCGGCCCGCTTCGCCACGCTGCCCTCATGCATGGGGTGCGTGGCGGCGGAAAGTGGGAGACCGAGCCGTCCGAGGCGGAGATGGCGAGTCGGCCCGCCTCCTCTGCCCTCCTCGCTTCTGATTGGCGGGCGGCGGTTGAGCCCCACCTCGCTCCTTTAAAAGGGGCGGAAGGGGAGCACAATGGTCTCACACTTCCTCTTCTCCCTTAGTCTTGACTTAGTTCTTCTTTCTGCCATGGAAGGAGGAAATCCTAGTTCTTCAATCGTGGCAGCGAGGGTCGCCTCCAGTAGCAGCACTTCTCCCTATCTCAAGACCCGTGGTGGCGGAGCGCCACGAGGGGAGAGGAGGGGGCGAGGCCGCGACGAGGCCGAGGCGTGGTCGAGGCGGTCGGGAGAGGCGGTCGGCGATGTGCCTCCCGCCTGCTCCGTGGTCCTTTCTCGAGGCGGTCCATACCGAGACGATCCCGGGAGTTTTCATCAAGCTGCGCCGAGCGCCTGACGCCGCCTCGGCCTAGCCACCCGTTCATGAGGCGCGATGGAGCCGGATCCGCCCGAGGTGATGGAGTTGCGCATGAGGGGCTGGGGATCAGCGGCACTCGAGTGAGTGTCGGTCCCCAGCCCGGCTGATGTACTCGACCGAGGGTGGAAGACGTCGCCCAGATCCACAGCTTGACGGCGGGGTTTACCCTCCATTTCAAGTTAATGGAGGGCGACCTTCCGCCGCCAAGGTCTTCGGGATTCCGGGACCGGGCGAGATGTTGTGTGGACAGCTCCTCCGATAGCGAAGGTCCCTCCTCGAAGCGAGTGACGAGGAGGGAGCGAAGGGCGGACGACGAGGATGGCGGGTCCGGATTAGGCGCTCGGACGCTGCTCATGCGCCACCGGCGATCCCATCATCCGGTCGCGCCTTCTCAACTCCCCGGGCCGCTCTCTTGCGGCCGGGCGGGGAGGCTGCGGGAAGAGGAAGAGGGGTGGCAAGGCCGTCACAATCGAGTACGAGGGCGAGGAGCCTCGCCAGCGGCCGACGCCCCACCACTCGCTTCAAGCTCGCCTCCGGCGCCTGCCTCCGCCAAGCTCTGGCCGGCCCCGGAAGTTCTCTTGGTGTCTTCTGCGCCTGTAGCTCTCCTAGGCTCCTTTTCCTTCCCGGCAAGCTTCTCTTGCCGGGTCCTCCTTGACCTAACTCCCCAAGCAGAAACAGGAGGGGATTACGCATCTTATCTTCTAATTTGTAAGCCCTTGGGCCTTAGTTGCATTTAAAATATGTAATCCTCTCTATCATGTTTTTCATCCTCTATGGACTTGTACTAAACTAGGATGTTTTTAATGAAAAGAGGGGAACGCTTGTCGACCGAAGTCTTTTACTTGACTTCGTGCCTTGTATGCTCCCATCTTACGCTATCGGGAGCTTGCGGTGAACACGCTTGCTGAAAGTCGGGACATCAAGGCCGGCGGTGTTGCTTCCGGCAAGCAACCTTGCGGACCGATCTGCAGCACTTAGCTTGCTGAGCGGACTCGAAAACAAACAAGGGCGCGACACTTGTCGCTTTCACTTAAATCGCTGAGCGGACTCGGAAACAAACCAAGGGCTAAGCCGGCCACACAGCTCCTCCGCAGGGTTTTACAAGACACGCTCGTTCAAGAACGCAGCCCGCTTTCCCGGTCCATGAGAGGATGCATGACGAGGATGAAAAACTTATCTGATCCCGCAGCTTTTGTGCTATTATCCCGCCGGAAGGAATCTTGCATACGCAGCCCTCGCAACTCGGCTCCGCCAAAATCCGTTGTGGTGTGCTCTTCCGTTTCTCCTTGTTGCTGTAATTTCAGCCATGAAAAGCAGTTGAGATAGGTCTGCAAGATTTCATTATTTACATGTATATGTATATAAATCCTTTCAGTCAACTTTGAATACGATGTCGTGCCTTGCCTTCAGTATGTTTATACTCTACGCCTCGGGAGCTTGCGGTGTAACACGCTTGCTGAGTCGCGGACATCGCAGTTCCGGGCGGTGTTGCTTCAACAGAACAACCTTCTCGGCCAGCTGCGCTTTCGAGTTGTTGAGCGGACTCGAAACAAATCGAGGACGCGACCAGCCACGAGTTGGCTCCTCCGCACAAGTTTCTCATACGAAGGGCATCTTACGGCATGGCTTGCTACGCACACCCTCTACTTTACACCCTTTGTCGCTTTTACCCCACGCTTTTAGGGAAACTTGCTTGAAGGGCCCTTGTATGCGAGCTTGCCAGTCAGATTGCGGCCTCGTCAGGCTAAGGTCTTACCGGCAAGCAACCTTGTCGCGGCTAGTCGAACGCACTTAGCTTGCTGAGCGGACTCAAACTAAACAAGGAGCCGACACTTGTCGCAGCTCACTTAAATCGCTGAGCGTGTCGAAACGAAACAAAGGCGCGACACTTGTCGCAGCTCACTTAAATCGTTGAGCTGCGTTCGAAAGCAAGATAAGGGTGCGGCTATCCACGGGTAGGTTCCTCGCGCAGGTTTTGCGACAAAGGACGAACGACGAGGAACATAACATAAAAAAGCATGGAACGAAGGAGTGCTCCGCACAAAAGCTCTGGACGACTTAGCTTTTCTATTTCCAACAATCCGTCGAGTCGTACTTCTCCTTGATTTCCTCCTATGCGTTTCACCCTCACGCTTCGGGGAACTCCGCAGCAAACACACTTCTTGAGTGCGACATCGCAGCCATGCGGTGTTGCCTCGCAGGAAGAACTTGTCGGGCTAGTTAGCGTAGCGCCTTCATCGTTGAGCGGACTCGAAGCGGATCGGGCAACTTAGCCTCGATTCGACCCCTGTCGCGTCATGGTTCTCCATACAAAGTACAATTTTCGAGAATATAACTCAAAAGTTTGAAACGGCTGCTTTCTTTGCCCTCTTGGCGGTGGAGCTTGATGGCACGTCCTCGGCGGCGCGGCACTCCGGAGAGTGCGCTTGCGAGCGGGCACGAGCTGTTCTTGCGGGCTTAGTCTTTGGCTGGTCGTCTTTGTTTCCTCGCACTTGCGGTGGAGCTCGATGGCGCGTCCTCGGCGGCAGCGCAGCACTCAAGAGTGCGGTTCGAGTGGGCCCCGAGCACTTGCGGGCTTGGCTTCGTCTTCTTCCCCAGAGCCAGCGCAAGTGTATTCTTATGGCCGCAGTTGCCATCGGTAGATCTTGTCGGCGCAGATAAGTGCATCTTTCTTGTCAACGTGGACAGTGATGACGCTTATCGGCCCCGGCATCTTGAGTACATTGTAAGCATAATGGGAAGCTGCCATGAACTTGGCGAGGGCAGGACGGCCGAGTATTCCATTGTATGGCAACGGAATATCGGCGACGTCGAAAGTGATGCGCTCAGTCCTGAAATTGAGCTCCCCGCCAAAGGTCACCGGCAGAGTGATCTTTCCCTTGGGCTTGCTCCGTCCCGGGTTGATTCCTTGGAAAGAACCGGTCTCTTCGAGCTCGCCGTCTGAAATTTGGAGTTTCTTGATCACAGCAGAGGAGATCAAGTTCAGCCGCCCGCGCTCAACCAACATTTTGGTGACCTTGAGGTTGCGGATGGTGGGTGAGACCAGCATTGCAAGCACCCGACGCGGTGGTGCGGTCGAGGTGATCCTCGAAGATCAAAAATGATGGGCGTGGTGACCATTTGAGGACTGCTCTGCGACTCCACGAGGCGGCTCACTGCATTCACCTCACGCACCTCACCGCTTTAGCTGGCGGTGGGAGGTGTCGTAAGAGGCACCACCGCCAACGTCAGACCTCCGTGGCCTTACGGAACTCCTGCTCGCTGTCATCCTCATCCTCCATGTCTTCGCTCGTCGTCTTCTTCATCCTTGTCGCGCCCCGGAGGTCGATCACCTTGCCGCTGCTTGGCCTTGCGCGGCGTCCTCCCCGCCATTGAAGCGGCCGCTTCTTGCTCGGTTCTCCTCCGCCACCTTGGGCCTTCTCCTTGTCGCGCCTCGTACTCAGCTTTTGCTGCTCGACGAGATACTCGCAGCGCTTGCGCTTGGAGAGATCGTGACCCTTAGGTGCGGTGGATTTTCGCAGTATTGCTTGCTCGGAGCGTCCGCTTGTCGGCTGCCGCTTCTGGGCAGGCTCCTCTAACCGCCCGGCCTGTGTTTGCTTGGCGGGAGCCTCCTTGCCGGACTTCTCGACGGCAAGCACCTCTTTCTTGTTCTTCCTTTCGTTGTTCCGCGCGGCTCTTTCTTGTCGGCGGCGTCGTCAGCTTCGCTTTCTCGACGCAAGCATCCTCCCGGGAGTCTCCTCCTCTTCTACAGCGACTTGCCCAGAGCATAGAGCTCCGACATCCCGAATCTTGGTCATCGCCATCTCTTTCACGCATGCGTGATTCACGCACGTTCTCGGTGGAACGCTCGATAACCGCGCAAGGTGGACATCGTGGATGTCAGGTCACTACAGTGAAGCGTTGGATATACTTGCGAGGATTCTCCTTCCTTCGGCCAAAATGTGGAGATCGCTTCTCCGGATGGGGTTTGTGGCGCCAGGAAGGCGCCAACAAACGATGGCAAAGGTCTGCCAAGAAGAAATGGAGTTTTCCGGCAGTGCATAAGCCAAGAACGAACGTTCGCTTAAGCACGAAGGAAGTAGTTCGCCAATCTTCGTCACGCCGCAGCCTGCACCGCGATGGTGTAGACACCGAGGAACTCCGAGGGTGCGCTTGCCGCAGATTCTCCGACGTCAGTTGCAAATTCTTCATTGAGCCTGGCCGCAGCTCGCGGTGAACGCGGGCAGCTCGCACGACGCAAGTCGCCTGGTTCACGGGCGCTGCGCGACAGTGTTCAGCTTCCTGTTGATTGTCGCCGAGCTTTGCCGGCATTTGGTCCGGCGTTTCTTTCGCCGGTCGCAAAGGGCGGCG
>JAHHZJ010005349.1:0-18244 GCA_021437245.1 Aegilops speltoides | reverse complement strand
TTGGAGTAGTTTTCATTTACAGCCTCACTTATATCCTATGAGTAAATTGTTGAATGAGTTGATTGTCATAAATCTGAATTTATATATGTCTCATTTGCTTATCCCATGGGGAGTAATGGCTTCACATCTAAAAAGTAGAGGTTGTAAATTTATTGAAGGTTAGCAAACATTGTATTGGTCATTTGAACAATTCATGAAAGAATATTGAAGGAAGAGAGATTTCACATATAAATACACTATCCTAGACATCTTTTATAATTGTGAGAACTCATTAAGTATGACATGCTAAAGAACTTATGTTGGACAAGGAAGACAACGTAATGGGTTATGTTTTCTCACATCTCAGTTAAAGTATATTGTCATGGATCATTCAAACATGTTGAGCTTGTTTTCCCTCATGCTAGCCAAATTCCTTGCACCAAGTACAGATACTACTTGTGCTTCCAAATATCCCTAAGCCCAGTTTTGCCAAGAGAGTCCACCATACCTACCTATGGATTGAGTAAGATCCTTCAAGTAAGTTGTCATCGTGCAAGCAATAAAATTGCTCTCTAAATATGTATGATCTATTAGTGTGAAGAAAATAAGCTTTATACGATCTTGTTATGGAAGCAATAAAAGCGATGGACTGCATAATAAAGGTCCATATACAAGTGGCAATATAATGTGACGTTCTTTTGCATTAAGATTTTGTGCATCCAACCCAAAAGCGCATGACAACCTCTGCTTCTCTCAAGGGCCTATCTTTTACTTTGTGTCTTTTACTTTATGCAAGAGTCAAGGTGATCTTCACCTTCCCTTTTTCATTTTATCCTTTGGCAAGCACCTCATGTTGGGAAGATCCTGATATATATATCCAATTGGATGTAAGTTAGCATGAACTATTATTGTTGACATCACCCAAAGGTGAATACGCTGGGAGGCAACACTATAAGCCCCTATCTTTCAAGGTCCCATTAAAACTCCATAACCACTAGTATTGCGTGAGTGTTAGCAATTGTGGAAGACTATATGATAGTTGAGTATGTGAAGTTTTCTAAATCAAAGCTCTGACATAGACCCTTCCTGAAAATAAGATGAATTGCAATTGTTTGATGACTGAGAACATAGTTTGCTAGTTTTCAAGAAAGTTTATGGTCTATGATTTAACATGTGAATTTCTTGTTACTTGTTCGTGAGAAGTTTTATGAGATGAACTACTATTATGACATATAATCATGCTAGGAAAGGTGATTGAAATTATCATTGATCAAACGTGTGCACCTGCTAGCATTCACACTTCATAAATTCTTTCTTTTATCATTTACCTACTCGAGGACGAGCAGGAATTAAGCTTGGGGATGCTGATACGTCTCCAACATATCTATAATTTATGAAGCATTCATGCTATTTTATTATCTGTTTTGAATGATTACAGGCTTTATTATACACTTTTATATTACTTTTGGGACTAACCTATTAACCGGAGGCCCAGCCCATATTGTAGTTTTATTGCTGCTTTTAGTATTTCAAGAAAAGGAATATCAAACGGAGTCCAAACGGAATGAAACCTTGGGAGCGTGATTTTTGGAAAGGATATGATCCGGGACTGGAGTTAAAGCTGGGGTTCGAGAAGCCGGAGATAGGAGGGCCCCTGTCTCCTAGGCCCTCGAGGCTCCCCCACCGACTTCGCTTCACCTATATAAGTCCACGACCCTAAAAACATCAAGACGAAGATAGATCCGAGTCTCCGCCGCAAGCCTTTGTAGCCACCAATTACCTCTTGGGAGCCCATTTCGCACCCGAGGGGGAATCCTCACCGTGGCAATCTTCATCATCCCAGGTTTCCATGACGAGGAGGGAGTAGTTCACCCTCGGGCGAGGGTATGTACCAGAGCTATGTGTTTGATCTCTCTCTCTCTCTCTCTCTCTCGTGTTCTTGACTTCAATCTCCTCCCAGACAAGCTTGTGAAGTAAGGACGAAGACGAGGAAAGGGAGGACTTTAACCCGAGCCAGATCCTTTTGATATAGACGGTGATGATATCCGGTATGGGGAGGTCCCATGGCTCTCAAGCCATTGCGATGGATCAACGTTATCCTAAGACTCTCCCACATATCAAGAAGGCCTACGCCTTGAGCTTATGCTGGTTTTCCTTGAAGAGGGGTGATGCAGAATAGTAGCGTAAGTATTTCCTCAGTTTTGAGAACCAAGGTATCAATCCAAGAGGGAGGCTCCTCAAAGTCCCACGCACTTACACAAACAAACAAAGAACTCGCAACCAACGCAATAAAGGGGTTGTCAATCCCTTCATGGCCACTTGCGAAAGTGAGGTCTGATAGAGATAAGATAAATATATTTTTGGTATTTTATAATATAGATGCAAAAAAGTAAAGATGCAAATAAAAGTAGATTGGAAGTTTATATGATAAAAGATAGACACGTGAGCCATAGGTTTCACTAGTGGCTTCTCTCAAGATAGCATAAGTATTACGGTGGGTGAACAAATTATGTTCGAGCAATTGATAGAAAAATGAATAATTATGAGATTATCTAGGCATGATCATGTATATAGGCATCACGTCTCAAAAGTAGACCGACTGCCTCGATCTACTACTATTACTCCCACATCGACCGACTCCTCGCATCTAGAGTATTAAGTTCATAAAGTTGAGTAACGACTAAGAAAGATGACATGATGTAGAGGGATAAACTCAAGCAATATGATATAAACCCCATCTTTTATCCTTGATGGCAAAATACAATACGACGCGTCTTGCTGCCCTCACCATCGGGAAAGGACACCACAAGATTGAACCCAAAGCTAAGCACTTCTCCCATGGCAAGAAAGATCAATCTAGTAGGCCAAACCAAACTGATAATGCAAAGAGCCTTGCAAAGATAACTCAATCATACATAAAAGAATTCAGAGGAGATTCAAATATTTCTCATAGATAAACTTGATCATAAACCCACAATTCATCGTATCTCGCAAACACACCGCAAAAAGAGTTTACATCGAATAGATCTCCACAAGAGAGGGAGAACATTGTATTGAGATCCAAAAAGAGAAGAAGCCATCTAGCTAATAACTATGGACCCAAGGTCTGTGGTAAACTACTCACAACTCATCGGAGGGGCTATGGCGTTGATGTAGAAGCCCTCCGGTCGATTCCTCCAAATGAGCCCAAGGCTCCAAGATGGGATCTCGTGGATACAGGTTACGTGGAAATTGTGTTTTGTTGGCTCCCTGGATGTTTTCGGGCACGAGGCTTATATAGGAGGAAGAAGTACCGATGGCCTGAGGCCCACGAGACAGCGGCGCCTAGGGTGGGCGTGCTCTATAGGGTGGGCGCGCCCTCTCGTGTCCGCCGACGCTTTTGACTTGCACTCCAAGTCCTCGATCACGCTCATTCCAAAAATCACGCCCCGGGTTTCATTCCGCTTGGACCTCGTTTGATATTCCTTTTCTTCAAATACTGAAATAGGCAAAAAAAGCAATACGGGCTCGGCCTCCATTATTTGTTTAGTCCCAAAATGATATAAATGTGTAAAATAAAGCCCATAAACATCCAAAAGGGGTAATATAATAGAATGGAACAATAAAAATTATAGATACGTTGGGGACTTATCAAGCATCCCCAAGCTTAATTCCTCTGCCCTCGAGTAGGTAAATGATAAAAACAGAATTTTGATGTGGAATGCTACCTAGCATAATTCTCAATGTAATTTTCTTTTATTGAGGCATGAATGTTCAGATCCAAATGATTCAAAATAAAAGTTCATATTGATAAACTAAATAGTAACACTTCAAGCATACTAATCAAAGTAATCATGTCTTCTAAAAATAACATGGCTAAAGAAAGTTCATCCCTACAAAATCATATAGTTAGGCTATGCTTCATTTTCGTCACACAAGATGTTCCTAACTTCTATACCCCTCGGTGTCAAACCGCGGGATCTCGGTAGGGGGTCCCGAATCGTAGGTTAGGATGGTAATAGGAGACAAGGGACACGATATTTTACCGGTTCGGGCCCTCTTGATGGAGGTAAAACCCACGCTGCTTGATTAATATTGATGATATGGGTAGTACAAGAGTGGATCTACCATGAGATCAAGGAGGCTAAACCCAGAAGCTAGCCTATGGTATGATTGTTGTAATGGAGGTTATGTCCACGGACTAAAGCCCTCCGGTTTATATAGACACCGAGAGGGCTAGGGTTACAAGGTCGGTTACAATGGTAGGAGATCTACATATCCGGCGCAACCCTTCCACGCCAAGGAAAGTCCCATCCACACGGATGGAGTCTTCAATCTTGTATCTTCGTAGTCTTGGAGTCCGCGACGATGATAGTCCGTGTCCGACACCCCTAGTCAAGGACTCCTCGAGCCCTCAACTGTTAATGAGGCGAGTGGCCCATAATGTTCGGCATTGCAAGGCGGGTTCCTCCTCCAAATAATCCATAGAAGATCGTGAACCCGGGATAGTGTCCGCTCGCAAAATAAATTCCACATTCCACCGAGAGAGAATAAATGTACAAAGTTCAATTTGCGATTTTGTGACATGATGTCACACCACTACCAAGCTTTTACTCAATCGTTTTTATTATACCACCTCAGCGTTTAGCGCGGTTTCTTGGCACGCCTTGTCGAACGAGATCGTTCCCTTACCGGATTCTCATCAATACGGACGGGTAATTAACCGCGCCCCGCCACGCCTCTATCGGCGAGTCCCGAACGGGACAGCGGCTCTGGTATTCTCCCTTTATAATAGGACCAAGGCTCGTTTTTTCAATCTTCCACCGAATCTTCCTTGCTCCGGCTCCAACACCCGAGCCCCAGTTGGCGGACCTTCAACAATGTCCTTCCAACCTGGGCCGGTGGATGCGGAGGAGGACGTAAAGCTGCGAAGGGCCATGTACCTGTCTTTCGAGGTTCAGAGTCTGCCCGCCGGCAGGCCACACCCACCCCGAGCCCGATCGTCAGATGATTTCACCTCCCGCCGGGTTTAGGCTTCCAACGGATCCTTTCGTGAGAGGGATCATGTTCTACTACGGGCTGGATTTCCAGACTTGGCCCCGGAGTCCATCCTCCATATTTCCGTATTTATTGTCGCCAAGCCTTCCTCCACGCCACCCCCACTTCGCCTGGGCTAAAGACCCTTCAATGTGGAGCCAAGATGATTGGGGGGTCAGCGGGCGGGCCTAAGCGAGGGCCGATGCCCCGTGGCCCGAGGGCTCCTTCCAAGAGGACTCGCTGTGCGCGGGAGTGGTTCTATATCACCCGGGCACAGCGGCCGCCACCTTCCATTCCGCCGGGACCTCCCGACGGTTGATGTCGGGGTCATAAGGCTCAATTGGGGACCGCAAAAGACATGCCCCTATTGCAGGGCCGGATTCGAGACCTCCAAGGAGGGAGATCGATCGGTCGCGGTGATGCAGGTTATGCTAATTAGGCGCCTCCGCCTGCAAACGCCTGCCTCTCCGCTATGGGAGTTCAATCCAGGGACCAAGGATTCTCCAACACTTCATGGGACGACACCCATGGAGATGTGTTGTTCTTCGGATCACAAGCGGTGTGTCCGAATTGACCGAGGATGCCGCTGTGCAATCGCCGGATACTCAAGTAAGTAGCTCTGTTCGGACGCATCGCTTGTTTGCTTTTCTATAATTCGCCTTTTAACCCGTATCCTTCGAAGGAGTGGATAGCGCAAGCAAAGCTGATACGGTGTCCGCCCTCCCGAGACCGCGCCGAGCCCGTGGCTGGTCGAATGTTGGAGGTTGCGCCTGGAGGAGGCGAAGGGGAAAATAGAGGAGCTACCACCCGCCTAAGGGGGCACTTGAAGAAGGGGATTGAGAATCCCTCCTCGGGGAGAAGAGGACCCCAAGACCCGGAGGCCAAAGCCTCTAAGCGGGGAAGAAATCTTCACCAGAGGGTCCTGTCTGGGGAGGCCCCGCCGCAATCTTCTCTAAAGAATCAGCCTCCAGCGAGCCGTGAGTAGGAAAAGGAGTTCATCAATAAGAAACATCCCTATTTGTGCTTCGAGGATAACCAAAATTTTTACCTTGTAGTTCGGATCTGCGACCTTCTGGATGAGCTCGTCGGGGATCTTCGCCGGAGATGATGGAGAGCGAGACGCCCGCTCGCTGGCCGGATAGGGCGGGCAGCCTAAGTGTCGCTGCAGAGGGTATCCTCGAGCCGGCAGAGCCAAGAGTTCGGCCCGACTAGTGTTTGGCCGGGAGCAAGGATCTCTTGAGAGGGCTTTATCTCGTAAGATCACCGTGCATTGATGAGTACGGCGATTGGAAGGATTTCGTCCCAAAGTGGATTGCATAATGCCGCTGGAGTTTGCTCGGGTTTGAGGTACGAAAAACGACGCACCTATTTTTGATAGTTTTGCACATGAAAGTGCGCCTTTGTATAGATAGTAGCCCCGAGACTCGGTAGGTTGTCGAAAGCACAGCGCCGAGGACCAAAATCGCAGGTATTGAGTGTCGCCTTTCCTATGCGGTGGCGGATAGTCCGGGGCTAGCCGGACTGATGGAGTTGCTGAATTAATGCGGCAACTCGATTGCGGATGCGCAATCGCGCTTAGTCACAAGCAACTTGACGAGTCGCAAGGTACGTTGTCTCCGCAGTCTCCTATTTAAGGAGCAAAGCCCACCTTTACAATATTTGTGCTTGACGCAGATGGTGTCTGTGGAGAGGTTCAGCGTAACTTGCTCGCCAAGGAGCAAGCCGAAAAGTAACGCGCGTCGAGGGCGCCGAGGAGTTAGAAGCCGAAGGGCTGACACGCCAAGCAGGGAAGAGGTTTAACGCCGTTAAATTGAAGGATGCTACCGACCTCAATGAGGCTTCTTGAAAGGGAGCGCCTATCGGAGCGAAAGACCTGGGAAGGCCACCGCCGGCCAAGGATGCCCGCTCGCAATGCGGGCTATGAAGGAGGAGCTGCGCAGTCGAGACATTGTGGTTGGCAAGTTTTTCCGCTACGCCGCACGTTACGGATCGAAGTATGCCCAGCTTGGCCGTTGTGGGGTCCGGAGGATCCATATATGGACTTAGCGGCGAAGGCGGCGGATGCCGCAGACTTCCAAAGTCGGAAGGATCACAAGACGGAAGAGATGTTTTGGTCTCAATTCCATAGTCCGGATCGTTCACTTCGCCGACCGATCGGTGGCAATGGGCTGAGCTGAATAGCTTGTCCGGACTTGCCATGACGGATATCATGACTCATGTCCGCCGGAGAGGCCCAAGCCAAGAGCTATTTTGGCTTATTGTAGCAGTTTCTTGAGCGGTGCCGATATCAAGGAGATGAAGCGGTCGGCCTGCATAGAGGGTCGCGGATGGCCCTTGCCCGTGGAAGACACATATGAAGATGGATGCCCGTTGTTGCAACCCGGGTTCGGACGAAAGCCGCACCCGCCGAGCACTATTTCGGGAAGTTTGCGTGGTGCTCGTGTAATAGAGTCGCGTTGTTGAAAATGTCACGCTCAAATGAACGCTTGTAAAACAATGGTTATGATGTAATCACTTTTTATACTTGTGCGTCAAGTATTGAAATATCTCCTATGCGGCCGCTTATGTATACGGTGTATAACCGAAGATGGCAGTGTCGGCTTACCCCACGCACAGTGCGGGTGTTCAAAAAATAGCGATTTTCACACTTAATCCGACGCCCGGTCCTGTTGAGGAGGTGGTAGCATAGCAAACGAGGCAACGGACTATAACGCTTTATCACTTTCACTTACCCATTGAGTTCGAGGGTGGGGCTACGATATAGCCTCGGGGCACCGCCTCCGAATTCGGGCGGTATGTGCCCGATCGAAACGGTCCTTCGCCAAAGCGGAGGAATTCTAAACATTCCGTGGTCGATCGAGTGGTCGACTACCTCTCCAGATCATGAGTTTCCGCTTTCATCGAGGTGCTCGCCAATTAACGGGGCACAATCGCAGAGTTCTCCGGTGCCGATTAGCCGATGATACGGAACGAGGCAGCAAAACACGTGGAGCCGGCAAACCCAACATTTGACCAAAGACATGATTCGGAGCTGATGCATATAAGGCCTAACTCGAGACACCAACACTCCGAAGGTGTTCGGTCTTTATAATAACGAGCGAAACAATGCCCTAAGCCCCTTGTGTCGTGCACGGCGAGGTCCTCCGCGGCCGATGCCAAACGCCAAGATCTTCTAGTTATCATGGAAAAAACCCGGGATCATAGCAACAAGAGGAAAAAGGTTTCCGCAGGTCTTAATCAAAAGAATCCTAGCACGGTCCCTACGCACGCTCGCGGTTCCGCGGCCGTTATCTTGGACGGGTGTGCACGGTGTTCATCTGAAAAAGAGAGGAACTTAGTTTGAAAAGAAATCGGTGAAAAGTGCATAAAGAAAATATTAATAAATTAATAAATCTGAGCCTATATTAGCCCATTGTTGCTTATATGCGCAGCCCCGTGAAGGGGTGCGGCTAGGGAACCCCTAGCTTATTTATGCCGGACTCGTTAACCGGTTCGGGTCTTTGAATGACCTCTAATGAAATGATGCCACGGGACCGGCATTTTGAGTGTAAGAGACGCCGAATGTGGTATGGCATTGAAGCAACAAAGCTTCACGCCCCAATAGTGCTTGATAGCTACTTTTGAATGGGGCGACATGGAAGATTAGCTTTTTGGCCGGAAGTTGTCCGTGACCGAACACAACTTCTAGTAATAAGGAGCCTGCACTTGGCGAAGGGCTCGGCGCCACTCCTTTGAAGGAAGTGTGGCTATGTCGAATTTTAGTAAGGTCTATCCCCAACTTTGGGATTGTGTTCGGATATAGCAGGTTTAAATCGCTGCCACCGCCCATCGTGACTTGTGTAAATTGTAGTCCGTCGATTATAGGATCCAATATCGAGCAGTCCATCCCTGCCTCAATGCTTCGAATAGTCGGTGGTCGAATGACGGGTTTGACGCCAACTTCGAGGTTCCGCTGGGGTGGACCGTGGGCACTTATTTTGACGGGTGCTGCATTGTTTTTCCGAATATCACATGAAGTGAGTTTATGCTTTGACTTCTTGTGGGAAAGTCTTTGTTTTCCTGGCTCGCTTGGGTTTATCATCATCCTGCTGACGACGAGCCCCTTGTGTTCGGCGTTTAGTCGGCGGACTGTTTGAAAACCCAACAATCTCGGTGGGTGTGGTTTGCGTGCCTTCCGGGTACTGTGGATTTGATATATCCGATCCAAAATTTTGTTTGTTGATAGCTCATCACCGTTATCCTTAAGAGGCGTGTTTTGTTGTTTGGTCATGGTTTTGAATCCGCGCGACCGCCGATTCTTTGGGCTTTTTTTTTATTTCAGCTGATCCTTTCAGCCGTGATTTTCCGCTTCCATCTCTAATCTCGATGTACTGGTCGCTGGTCGATCTTGCTAGCCAGCCGTCCTCCCCACGCAAAATCGGGTCATGAGGCTTGTTAGCTGGCCATTGTCCTTGGCTTCTTTGGCCGAGGTGTCCTGGCGAGCCATTCGTCACGACGTTGTGTTTGAAAGCTGCTAAGGCTTCCGTCCGACACGACTATTTGGTTCTTTTGGTGAGGAACCTGTTCTGAATTTATCCTGACTCTCGGCTGTTGAGTTATATGACTTAGATCATCCAGGAGGCGGACATAAGTCCCTTGAAAATTTGCTCTAAAGCGCCCCCGAGCTCTTCCCAACTTCCAAGAGTGTTTTCGGGGCTTTTGAGCTAGTGCCGAGCTGGCCCTTTGAGCTTGAGGGGTAGATATTTTATGGCGTGAGATCATCTCCTCTAGCCTATGTATGTGTAGTATGTAATCCTCATCCGACTGTGGTCGTTGTTCCGTCGATGCCTCTATGTTTATGGGTTTGAACCGCTGAAATTATGATCCAAAGACCTCATCGGTGAAGATAGGGTGTGCGGCGCCTGATTGGTGTGCCTTCAACACTTGCGGTTGTGATGCTTCCGGGCCTCTTTTTGGCCCAGATGGACTGGCTGGGCCATCTGCTTTCCGGATCATGAGTTGGCTTGGGTGCGGCGCTTGTAGTTTTTGGCCTATCCTCGCCGCCTATCCGCCAGCGGCCTCTTTGTTTTTTGACCGTGGGGGCTCTATGGCTCTCCAATTCTGCAACTTGGCCGGTAGTTTTGATTGATGGCCATTGCCGATTTGTTCGCGGTTTTGAGCACTTTGCTCCACCTCATTCTAAGTATGTCTTCCGCTGTTTTGAGCTCCGCTTACTTCTTGCATTTCTTGCAATGGGAGAGTCTTTTGAAGGCTCTTATTCTCCGTGGTGTGTCCGGCGTGAGGTCGCTGGACTGTTGGTTTCGCGGGCATGGATTGATTATCCGATTCGCCTGTTCGGACGGTTGCTTGGCTGCATATTCCGCCCATGGTTTGCCGCTTCTTTGGGTCATTAGAGCGCTGTTGTTGTCGAGGCGGGACTTAGGGGCGCTTGCTCGCCGTTTGGTTGTTTATCGGCGGATTATCCTTTGTCGCGCCGTGTTCCTCGCCGCCCTTTTGGGGTATCTACCATATATACATCATGTGTTGGGTGGTCTTCAAAGGCCCTATAGGCGCTGGTTTTGATCGCTCCGCATTGTCGCCCATACCATCGATGTTCGAGTCATAGTCTAGCATGTCGTAGATCGCCGACTGGCTACGGGGTGGTGGGGGCTTTGAATCTCTTCGTCGTCCGATCCAACCATCTCGGCCATAGTCCGCCAGGCTCTCCGGATAGCGAGAGATGCTTCAATTTAGGATGTCGCCAAAGAGTGAGTGCCGAAAGATGTCCGTAGCGGTGAACTCCATGATCGGCGCCCAAATCAATTCGATTGTCAAGGGCGCAGGAGGTTCAAGTCCGCGGGAGTCCGCGCCGAGTCACGAAGTTTTATGGGGACAGGTCTGTTCGCCATCGCCGAGGATGTTGCAGCTCCCAAGGCGGTGTCTAGCCACTGCCCTCGATCCGCATAATCGGCTCCGAACTATGGGTCGGAGCGGATCCATGTGCGCCTCCAAGGCAACGTCCCGGCAGAGTTAGGTCGGCCCATCGTGATAAGGCTCGCACGGCGTGGCTCGGATCCATTGAAGATCAAGTCTCCGTGGGTATCCGCCGGAAGTTTAGGTTCCAAATCACTCGACGGCCAGGGGCGAAGCTTGATTCGCTCTAGATGGCCAAGTGAATTGCCCGCAAGGCCGGCCAATCGAAGATCCGTCAGGGGAGAAAAGTCTCACCGGACGGTGTTGTTGTTGATTGAAGGGCCATCAAGCCATGGTGATACGCAGGAACTCTCAATGAAAGCACCAATGTCGGTGTCAAAACCGGCGGATCTCGGGTAGGGGTCCCAACGGCATCTAGGCCGATGGTAACAGGAGACAAGGGACACGATGTTTTACCCGGTTCGGCCCTCTTGATGGAGGTAAAACCCACGCCCCGCTTGATTAATATTGATAATATGGGTAGTACAAGACCGGATCTACCACGAGATCAAGGAGGCTAAACCCTAGAAGCTAGCCTATGGTATGATTGTTGTAATGGAGGTTATGTCCCACGGACTAAAGCCTCCGTTATATAGACACCGGAGAGGGCTAGGTTATACAATGTTACAATGGTAGGAGATCTACATATCCATATCGCCAAGCTTGCTTCCACGCCAAGGAAAGTCCCATCCGGACACGGACGGAGTCTTCAATCTTGTATCTTCGAGTCTTGGAGTCCCTGACGATGATAGTCCGCTGTTCGGACACCCCAGTCCAGACTCCTCACCCCATGACAAGCCAAGCAATTGTTTCATACTTAAATAATCTCAAACTTTTTCAACCTTCACGCAATACATGAGCGTGAGCCATGGATATAGCACTATGGGTGGAATAGAATATGATGATGGGGATTGTGTGGAGAAGACAAAAAAGGAGAAAGTCTCACATCGACGAGGATAATCAACGGGCTATGGAGATGCCCATCAATTGATGTCAACATGAGGAGTAGGGATTGCCATACAACGGATGCACTAGAGCTATAAATGAATGCTCAACAAAAGAAAACTAGTGGGTGTGCATCCAACTTGCTTGCTCACGAAGACCTAGGGCATTTGAGAAAGCCCATCGTAGGAATATACAAGCCAAGTTCTGTAATGAAAAATTCCCACTAGTATGAAAAAGACAACCTATGAGACTCACTATATGTAAAACAAGGTGCTACTTTGAAGCACAATATATGAGACTCACTACATGAAGAACAAGGTGCTACTTTGAAGCACAAGTGTGGAAAAAGAGATAGTAACATTGCCCCTTTTATTTATTTTCTTTTTTCTTCATTTTTTCTTCTTTTCTTTCCTTTTTTGGGCCTTTCCTTTTTTTTCTTTTGGCCTTTCTTCTTTTTTTCTTCTTTTTTTTCCTTTTCGGGCAATGCTCTAATAATGATGATCATCACACTTCTATTGATTACAACATATGGATTACAACTCAAACTAGAACAAGATATGACTTATATGAATGCCTGGTGTACGGGATGGTGCAATGAATCAAGAGTGACATGTATGAAAAATAATGCATGCTGGCTTTGCCACAAATACGATGTCAACTACATGATCATGCAATGGCAATATGACAAAAGTAAAGTATGTCATGATGATGATGAACGGAACGGTGGAAAGTTGCATGGCAATATATCTCAATGGTTATGGAAATGCCATAGTAGGTAGGTATGGTGGCTGTTTTGAGGAAGATATAAGGAGGTTTATGTGTGATGGAGCGATCGATCACGGGGTTTGATGCACCGTGAAGTTTTTACCAACTCTCAAGGTGAGAAAGGGCAATGCACGGTACCAAAGAGGCTAGCAATGGTGGAAAGGTAAAAGGTGTATAATCCATGGACTCAACATTAGTCAAAACAACTCATATACTAATTGCAAAAATTTAGAAGTCATCAAAAATCAAGCACTACGCCGATGCTCCTAGGGGGATAGATTGGTAGGAAAAGACCATCGCAGTCCACGACCACCACTCATAAGGATGCATGCCGTACACTTCATGTTTCAAATTTGTTACACAACTTTAACCATACTGCATGCTACGGACTTGCTAACTTCAACACAAGCATTCTTTAAATTCATAATCACCCAACTAGAATGACTTTAATATCACTACCTCCATATCTCAAAACAATTATCAAGTATCAAATTGATCATAGCATCCAATTCACTTCCTATGATAGTTTTTATTATACCCAACTTGGATGCCTACCATTCTAGGACCAATTTTATAACCATAGCAAATACCATGCTGTTCTAAAAGACTCTCAAAATAATATAACTGAATCATGAGAGACTAGCAATTTCTATAAAATAAGCCACGCCGGTTCTAAAAGATATAAGTGAAGCACTAGAGCAAAAACTATAAAGCTCAAAACATATAAGTGAAGCACATAGCATATTCTAATAAATTCAATCAAGTAGGCTTCTTCCAAAAAGGTGTGTACAGAAAGGATGATTGTGGTAAACTAAAAAGCAAAGACTAATATAATACAGGACGCTCCAAGCAAAACACATATCATGTGGCAAATAAAAATATAACTCCAAGTAAAGTTACCAATGAACGAAGACGAAAGAGGGGATGCCTTCCCGGGGCATCCCCAAGCTTAGGCTTTTGGCTATTCTTGAATATCTTGGGGTGCCTTGGGCATACCCAAGCTTAGGATTTTGCCACTCCTTATTCCATAGTCCATCAAAGCTTTACCCAAAACTTGAAAACTTCACAACACAAAACTCAACAGAAATCTTATAAGTCTGTTAGTGAAAGAAAACAAAACCACCACATAAGGTACTGTAATGAACTCATCTTTATTTATTTTGGTGTTAAACCTACTGTATTCCAACTTCTATGGTTTATAAACTATTTTACTAGCCATAGATGCATCAAAATAAGCAAACAACACACTAAAAACAGAATCTGTCAAAAGCAGAACAGTCTGTATTAATCTGTAACTAACGCAAACTTTTGGAACTTTAAAATCCTACCAAAATAGGAAGTCCTGAACAATTTGTATATTGATCAGCAGAAAAGAATCAACGCAAAATCACGTTTCTGTGATTTAACAAAACTAAATTGCGGCAAAGTTTCTGTTTTTCAGCAGAATCAAATCAACTATCATCATAGGTTATCCTATAGGTTCTACTTGGCACAAACACTAATTAAAACATAAAAACACATTTAAACAGAAGGTAGATGCAAGATTTATTACTAAACAGGAACAAAGACAAAAACACAAATAAAATTGGGTTGCCTCCCAACTAGCGCTATCGCTTAAGCCCCTAGCTAGGCATAAAAGCAAGATAGATCTAAGTAGTGCCATCTTTGGCACTAAATTCATAAGTAGCTCGCATGATAGATTCATAAGGTAATTTGACTTTCTTTCTTGGAAAGTGCTCCATGCCTTTCTTTAATGGAAATTGGAATCTAATATTCCCTTCCTTCATATCAATAATCGCACTAATCGTTCTAAGGAAAGGTCTACCAAGAATAGTAGGGCAAGAAAGATTGCAATCTATATCAAGAATGATAAAATCTACGGGCACCAAATTTCTATTTGCAACAATGAGAACATCATTGATCCTTCCCATTGGCTTTTTAATGGTGGAATCCGCAAGGTGCAAATTTAAAGAGCAATCATCAAGATCATGGAAACCTAGAATAGCACATAAAGTTTTCGGAATCATGGAAACACTAGCACCCAAATCACACAAAGCAAAACACTCATGATCTTTAATTCTAATCATTATAGTAGGTTCCCACTCATCATTAAGCTTTCTAGGTATAGAAACTTCCAAATTAAGTTTTTCATCATAAGATTGCATCAAGGCATCAACAATATGTTTGGTAAAAGCTTTATTTTGACTATAAGCATGAGGAGAATTAACAACGGATTGCCACAAGGAAATACAACCTTCTAAAGAACAATTATCATAATCAAATTCCTTGAAACCGAGATAGTGGGTTCAATACTATTTAAAGTCATGACCCTCCAATCCCACTTTTACCAAATTTAGCATCAAGGTCTAAAACTCCAATTCTTGGGACGCCTTCTAGGTAAAGTGACTCATCTCCAGTCCCATTATTATCAAGATTCATATTGCAAAACAAAGATCTAATAGGAGACACATCAATAACTTTGAGATCTTCATCATTATTTTCATCTAACTTTTCTGGTTTCGGCCATCTTATTGACTAAGGTGGCTTGCTTATCGAAATTCTGGCTATAGCATTTTCAAGACGGGCAATTTGAGAGTTCACACCATAAAATTCTTTATTCATATCATCAGGCTCTTTGTTCATAAAACCCAAAAAACCTTTTTGTTGCTTAAGCTCTTTTCTGAAGAAATTATTATGCTCAAATTGCAAATTCATAAAGCTTCTAATATTTGACTCAATTCTTCCAACCTTCTAAGAAGGTGGTCGGTACTCTTAGGCAAAGCCATAAGGATAAATAGGCACACAAGCAAACGAAAAAGGCAAGTTAAAAAGAGGAGGAGATTGGGAAAGAGAGGGCAAATAAAACGACAAGGGTGAAGTGGGGAGAGGAAAGCGAGAGGCAAATGGCAATAATGTAAATGCGAGGAGATGAGTTTGTGACAGGTACTTGGTATGTCTTGACTTGAGCGAAGACCTCCCCGGCAACGGCGCCAGAAATCCTTCTTGCTACGTCTTGAGCTTGTGTTGGTTTTCCTTGAAGAGGAAAGGGTGATGCAGCAATAGTAGCGTAAGTATTTCCTCTTTTGAGAACCAAGTATCAATCCAGAGGAGGCTCCTCAAAAGTCCCACGCACCTACACAAACAAACAAAGAACTCGCAACCAACGCAATAAAGGGGTTGTCCCTTCACCCACTTGCGAAAGTGAGATCCGATAGAGATAAGATAAATATATTTATAATATAGATGCAAAAAGTAAAGATGCAAATAAAAGTAGATTGGAAGTTTATATGATAAAAGATAGATCCGGGGCCATAGGTTTCACTAGTGGCTTGTCTCAAGATAGCATAAGTATTACGGTGGTGAACAAATTACGCCGAGCAATTGATAGAAAAGTTAATAATTATGAGATTATCTAGGCATGATCATGTATATAGGCATCACATCCGAACAAGTAGACCGACTCGCCAGATCTACTACTATTACTCCCACATTGACCAACTCCTACCGCATCTAGAGTATTAAGTTCATAAAGAATAGAGTAACACATTAAGAAAGATGACATGATGTAGAGGGATAAACTCAAGCAATATGATATAAACTCCATCTTTTATCCTCGATGGCAACAATACAATATTGCCTTTGTCCCTCACACCGGGAAAGGACACCGCAAGATTGAACCCAAAGCTAATTAAGCACTTCTCCCATGGCAAGAAAGATCAATCTAGTAGGCCAAACCAAACTGATAATTCAAAGAGACTTGCAAATATAACTCAATGATACATAAAAGAATTCAGAGGAGGTTCAAATATTTTCATAGATAAACTTGATCATAAACCCACAATTCATCGGATCTCACAAACACACCCAAAAAGAGTTTACATCGAATAGATCTCCACAAGAGAGAGGGAGAACATTGTATTGAGATCCAAAAAGAGAGAAGAAGCCATCTAGCTAATAACTATGGACCCAAGGTCTATGGTAAACTACTCACAACTCATCGGAGGGGCTATGGTGTTGATGTAGGCCTCCATGGTCGATTCTTCCTGAAAGCCGGTAAAGGCTCCAAGATGGGATCTCGATTCATTTCAATATGAGGGCAAGAATTGAACCGATTCAATTAATTACAAAGAACAATTACACAACAAAAGAGAAAATAAAGGAGGTATTTGTTGGCGTAGATGGGTTTTACTAAATCAAAATTGTGATTCTTTAGTTATTTATTTTAGATTTGCAATTTTATAATTTGTACTTTATATGTAAGGTTACGGCGGTGGAAATTGTGTTTCGCTGGCCCTCGGATGTTCTCGGGACGAGGCTTATATAGGAGGAAGAAGTAATCGGTGGCGCCGAGGGGCCCACGAATAGGGGCGCGCCTGTGGGGGGGCGCCTCCCTCTCGTGTCCGCCGACGCTTTTGACTTGCACTAAGTGAAGGAAATATGCCCTAGAGGCAATAAAAAGTTATTATTTATTTCCTCATATCATGATAAATGTTTATTATTCATGCTAGAATTGTATTAACGAAACATGATACATGTGTGAATACATAGACAAACATATAGTCACTAGTATGCCTTACTTGACTAGCTCATTAATCAAAGATGGTTATGTTTCCTAACCATAGACATGTGTTGTTTTGATTAAATGGGATTAGATCATTAGGAGAATGATGTGATTGACATGACCCATCCCTTAGCTTAGCACTTGATCGTTAGTATTCTGCTATTTTTTCTTCATGACTTATACATGTTCCCAGAATTATGAGAATTATGCAACCCTGCCAATGGAGGAACACTTTGGGTACTACCAAAACAATGTAACTGGGTGATTATAAAGGAGTACTACAGTGTCTCCAAATGTACATGTTGAGTTGGCATAATTCGAGATTAGGATTTGTCATCCATTGTTGGAGAGGTATCTCGGGCCCTCGGTAATACTCACACCTAAGCCTTGCAAGCATGTAACTAATGAGTTAGTTATGAGATGACGACACGGAACGGAGTAAAGAGACTTGCCGATAACAGATTAAACTAGGTATTGATACCGACGATCAAATCTCGGCAAGTAACATACCGATGACAAAGGGAACAAAGTTGTTATGCGGTTCGACCGATAAAGATCTTCATAGAATATGTAGGAACCAATATGGGCATCCGGTCCCGCTATTGGTTATTGACCGGAGACATGTCTCACCATGTCACATTGTTCTCGAACCGTAGGGTCCGGACGCTTAAGGTTTCATGATGCTTATATTATGAGTTTATGTATTTTGATGTACCAAGGTTGTTCGAGTCCCGGCGTGATCACGGACATGACGAGAAGTCTCAAATGGTCGAGACATAAAGATTGATATATTGGACGGATATATTTGGACACCGGAAAGGTTCCGGGAGAGTTTGGGAATATAAGAGCCGGGAGGTTACCGAACCCCTTAAGTATATCCTTATTTAAATAGTAGAAGGGAGGGAGAAAGAGGGGAGGGGCCCTTCCCTCCCGGGGGGGGGCCCTTCCTCTCTTTCCCTCCCCTCCCTCCCTATTACACCTCTCCTTTCCTTTCCCTCCAACGGAAATTAAGAAAGGAGGGAAACC
>JAHHZJ010005344.1:0-35252 GCA_021437245.1 Aegilops speltoides | reverse complement strand
CAAATAAAGAGATCACAAAGCAAAACTCAAAGCTACTTGATATCAAAACTTCAACTAATAGATCAAGATACTACTAAAAGGATCGAACTAAATAAAGCGGTAAAGATAGGAGTGTGATGGTGATGATGATGTCGGGCACCTCCCCAAGCTTGGCAAATAAGCCAAGGAGTGCCCATACCCATGTGATTATTTCTCCTTCTTCACGGTTGGTGTTATGATCTTCTGGCGATGATGCCCTTAAGGATACTGCTTCTCCCTCGAGCTTATTTACTTGGTGTTTGAGGTCCATATTTTACTTGACTTGAGCTCGCCTGTAATGGACAAAGCTCCTTTACCCAAGGATGCTGATAGCTTCTCGGAGAACAAGAGAAACTCTTTATCATATTTTCATAAGAAAGAAATCTAGGGTTGGAAGGAGGACCGAAGTAGGGATAGCCTGTGCTAGGTAGTTCCCCATAGTGAATTTCGCTTGGAGACTAGAGGTAACTTCTTGATCTTCCTCCATGGCATCTATCCTTTTCAAATCAGCCTCCATCTCCTCCTCCGCTGATGGTCCAAATTGATAGGCATCGCTATTTGCTCCTCGACCTTGCGCTGGGTGAGACACCCGCCTCCCCAACTCGATTCCTCGAGAAGACATCTTGCTTTTATTCTCGCAATGTGAACAGCTCAAACGAAAACAAAGTAAATTTGCGCGATACGGTGGTTAAAACCTTCGGGAGTATATATAATGAATTTTTACCGACCAAAATATGTAATATACACGAAAACGGAGTCCGGAGGCACACGAGGTGCCCACGAGACAGGAGCACGCCCACAAGGGGGCGGCTTCCTCTCGTGGGAGCCTCGTGTCCCTTTTGACTACTTATTTCTTCCTAAAATTTTAAATAATCCAAAACTGATAAAATTGCCATTAGAGTTGTTTTGGAGTCGGTTTACTTACTGCATTAATGAAGCTATGCCTTTTCGAGTCCTGAACGCTTCTAGAAAGTGTCCCTTATATATTCCTCGTAAGTTATGGTTTCAATAATATTAGTTTCAACATTGATAGGATTACCTGAAATATAATGTTTAATTTTTTGACCGCTTACCACCCTGATTTGTGCCTTTGAAGTTGTTGATTTTTATAGCACCGTAACGATAGACCTCCTCGATAACGAGGACCTTCCCATTTTGAGAGAAGTTTTCCGCAAAAAATCATAAATGAGAGTTGAATAATAACACATAATCTCCCCACGTTAAACTCACGCTTTTAGTATCCTCTTATCATGCCGCTTGACTTTTTCTTTGAAAAGCTTGGCATTCTCATATGCTTGTTCTCCATTCATCAAGTGAGCTAATATCAAACAACCTCTTCTCTCCACAAGTTTGAAGTCATAATTGAGCTCTTTAATAGCCCAATATGCTTTATGTTCAAGTTTGAGAGGTAAATGACATGCTTTTCCATAAACCATCTTATATGGAGACATACCCATAGGATTTTGTATGCGTTCTATAGGCCCATAATGCATCATCAAGTTTTTGGACCAATTCTTTTCTAGATCTATTCACAGCTTTTTGCAAAATTAATTTGAGCTCTCTATTGCTCAACTCTACTTGACCATCGGACTACGGTGATAAGGAGATGCTATTCTATGATTGACATCATATTTAGCGAAGCATCTTACTTGAAAGCACCATGAATAAAGTGTGAACCACCATCACTATAAGATATCTAGGACTCCAAACCTCTAAAAATAACTTCTTTAAGCATTTTAATAGAAGTGTTATGATCAGCACTACTAGTTGGAATAGCTTCTACCCACTTAGTAACGAATCAAAAGCAACGAGAATATGTGTATAACCATTGAGGCAGTGAAAAGGTCCCATATAATCAAAGCCCCAAACATCAAACTGTTCAATAACAAGAGAATAATTCATAGGCATTTCTTGACGCCTACTAATGTTTCCTATTCTTGACATTCATCACAAGATAAGATAAACTTACGAGCATCTTTGAAGAGAGTAGGCCAATAAAACCAGATTGTAGTACCTTGTGTGCGGTTCTATCTCGAGCGTGGTGTCCTCCATAGGATTCAGAGTGACACTTATGCGAGGATTTGTTCCCTGCTCATGCTCGTGCACACAACGCCTAATAATACCATCTACCCTTCTTTATAAAGGTGTGGATCATCCTAGAAGTAATGTCTTAAATCATAAAAGAACTTTTTCTTTTGCTGCTATGTGAAACTAGGCGTATATATTTAGCAACAATGTAATTAGCATAATCAAGATAACAAGGAGCAAGATGAGAAGCATTGACAACCGCTAATTGTTCATCGTGAAAGCTATCGTTATTGTAAGCAAGGTCATCAAGAACATCTCTAACCTAGACAAGTTGTCCGCAATGGGGTTCTCGCCCTTTCTATCAATAATATGCAAGTCAAATTTTGGAGCAAGAGAACCCATCTAACGAGTCTAGGCTTAGCATCTTTGTTTTCCATAAGATATTTAATAGCAAAGATGATCAAGCAGAATAGTAACTTTTGAATCAACAATATAAGGTCTAAACTTATCACATACAAACACAATCGCTAAGAACTCTTTTTCAGAGTAGCATAATTCTCCCGGCAGATCAAGAGTCTTACTAGCATACCGATAACATTCAATTTCTTATCGACTTTTGCTCCTAAAAACAGACCTAAGATTTAGCATCGCATATAATTTCAAAAGGTAAATTCAAATCAGTGGCTGAATAATAGGTGCAAGGATCAAAGCTTAAGTGTTTCAAATGCTTCTATACAATCATCATCAAAGACAAAAGGAATATCTTTTGCAATAAATTAGTTAGAGGCCTAGAGATTTTGGAAAAGTCCTCAATGAACATCCTATAAAAACCGCATGACCAAGGAAACTTTATACCTTTTATGTCCTTGGGACATGGCATCTTTTCAATAGCATCAACTTTGGCTTTATCAACTTCAATACCTCTCTTGAGATCTTGTGCCCCAAAACAATGCCTTCATTAACCATAAAGAAACACTTTTTCCCAATTCAGATTTAGACTAGTGTCTTCAAGATCTCTACAAAACTCGATCAAGGTTGCTCAAACAATCATCAAAAGAGGATCCATAGACGGAGAAGTCATCCATGAATACCTCACAAATCTTTTCACAAAAATCGAGAATATAGCCATCATGCATCTTTGAAAGGTAGCAGTGCATTATATAAACCAAAAGGCATACGCCTATAAGCAAAAGTACCAAAAGGGCAAGTAAAAGTAGTTTTAGATTGATCCTCACATATGACTGGTATTTGAGAGAAGCCGTAATAACCATCTTGAAAGCAAAATGTGTGTTTTGGATAGCCTTCTAGCATTTGATCAATGAAAGGTAAAGGGTAATGATCTTTCTTAGTAGCTTTATTTAACTTACGTAAAATCAATTACCATCCTATAGCCCTGTAATAATTCTTTATGGATCAATTCATCTTTATCATTAGGAACAACGGTAATACTCTCCTTTTAGGGACACAATGGACAGGGCTTACCCATTCACTATCAAGAACGGATAAATAATACCGCCTCAAGGAGCTTTAGTATCTCCTTTCTTACCACTTCCTTCATTTTGGGATTTAATCGCTTTTGAGGATCTCTAACTGGTTTGGCATCTTTCTCCACCGAGATTTTGTGTTGACATAATGTGACTAATGCCCTTAAGATCATCCAGAGTATATCCAATAGCAGCTCGGTGCTTCTTCGTAGTTTTCAATAATCTTTCTTCTTCTTTCTCCTAAAGGTTACTCTAATAATAACAGATATATTTTTTCATCAAGATAAGCATACTTAAGATTATCGTAATGGCTTGAGTTCAAACACGGATCACCCTTGGGTGGAGGGGGATCCTCAAGAATTTTAACGGAAGGTTATGTTTCAAAGATAGGTTCCTCGCTAAGGAACACTTCATCTATTTCTTCCCTTCCTTCATAAACATATCGCTTTCGTGGTCTAGCAAATATTGTTCTAACGGATCACTTGGAGGAACAGCAATGGAAGCAAGACCAATAATTTCATCCTTACTAGGTGGTTCCTTTCACGAGGTTGTCTACTAAACTTAGCTTAAATTAAACTCATGAGACATACCATCTATGCCAACAAAGGACAATATTCTTTTCACAATTAATCTTAGCACTAGCAAGATTCAAGAAGGGTCTACCAAAATAATGGGACAAAAATCATCTTGTGGGGAACCAAGAACAAGAAAATCAGCAAGGTATTTAATCTTCCCACACAAGACTTCAACATCTCTAACAATCCCAATAGGTTTAATGGTGTCCCTATTAGCAAGCTTAATAGTAACATCAATGTCTTCTAATTCAACAGCAATATTGTGCATAATTTCTTTATAAAGGTCATAAGGTATCGTGACTAATACTAGCACCCATATCACATAAACCATGATAACAATGATCTCCTATTTTAATGTAAATAATGTGTTCCTACAACAGTTCACGGTTCTTAGTATCGGGTCTAGCAATATTAGCGCTCACCCAAGAAAGAGATAGCATGCCCTTCTAAGTCCTCATCCAAGAGATCTTTAACCATAGCAATACTAGGTTCAACATTAATTTGCTCAGAGGTGTATAAGTCCTAGTATTACTCTTACTTAACAACAATAAGCTTTAACATGATCTTTTATCCTAACAGAAAAGGAGGTTTTTCAACATAAGCAGAGGAATAATAGGATCACTATATGAAAGGGTCTTCTTCGATCGTAATAGGTGCAACTAATTTCACTTCAACGGAGGATTATCACTACAAAAAAATACACTTCCATGATGATACGGTTTGTCACAAGAGGTCGCGTTTTGTCATGCATGTACATCCATGACAAATTTATGAGAGAATCAAGATAGTCATACCTCGTGGTCAGTCAGAGAAGTGTTCCATGACATTACTAAATTATCATCACGAAGTGTCCACTCTATGACGATAAATCGCGCTACGTAATCGCTGCACAAGGGTGACCGACACGCGGCATCCACCGAATCTTAACATCGCGTTTATCGTGTCGGGTTTTGATCCGATAACCTGTTATCAAGCCCGACCAATGGGGATTTTCCACGGTAAAATCATCATTGGCTGGAGGAAACACGGTTTGGCCACCATTGGGACAGATGTCATCCGCCATTGGACCGAAGGCGCCTATGATACGGGCGACACGTGGCACGGCCCAACAGAGCCCATTCTCGTGAAAAGGCCGCCCGCTTGACTTGGTCAAAAGGTGGCGTGTCGCCCACGAAAGCGCCGTTAACGCCTCGCTCGTGATATAGCCCATTTACAAATCACTAACCCAGGCCCGCTACGCCCCTATCCGACTTAGGCCCAGAGCGCCATCTCGGCCGCTCAATATGATTCAGCCTGCTTAACTTCCGCCCATGTGTGGCCCATGATTTCTTTCGCCCATATGAGGACCTTTGTAACTCTTGGCCCATTAACGGCTCGTGGTGAAACTTCCGCCTGCAATGAACAAAGGTATGACTTTATACCCATTAACGGCCCGTTATTCCATTGGGCCGCTTCAAAGACAAGTTATCTTTTCGCTTTCTCAGAGCCCATTGATTCTGGGCTCATTTAAGATTCTGTTACATAACGCCCACATCGCTATTTTCGCTAGGGCCAAATTCAGCCTGTCAGCTATAATGGCCTGCTTATGACTGTTAATACGCCATAAGTTTTATGTCAAAAACCCATGGCTGTTTCATAGAGTTATCAACACGACCTATTAACGCCCGTTATGGTCCACTTAATAGTACGCCCATGATTGGCTTAAATGATGATATTTCATAGAAGGCCCATGGATCCTACGCCCGTATGAGGCCCATGGATAGTACGCCCGTAGAAGGCCCATGGACCCTACGCCCCAGAGAAGGCCCATCGATCCCTAAGGCCTGATAGAAGGCCGATGGATCCTACGCCCCAGATAGAAGGCCAATGCTCTCACGGCTTAACGAAGGCGTCTATGGATCATACTACCGCAGAGGCCCATGGTTACAATAATTCAGGTGTTGCCATGATTATTTTGGCCTAGTTACCAAAAAATAGGCCATTGTGGCCACTAGAAAAACACGTAAAAAGAACTACAAAGGACTACAAGCAAACAACTAAACAAGACAATAAGGAAATAAATAAGCAAACAATTAAGGCTAGCCTATTACCGCTATTACAATATTGCATCCATCGGCATCAAAGTTCGCCACCAAAGCAAGATATAGGGAACAAAGCAAAGATATTACATACACTTGGCCATCAAAATTGGCCACCAATGCAAATAAACGCGGCAGCAAAACAAGAGCATAATCAAACAACTTCAAGAGCTCAAGAAACGTTATCCTCGGTATCCACCATGCCGCAATAAGCTTAGCAAGCTGATTAGCTTTGTCCTATTTGGCGCTAAAATCCTCCAACGCTTGCTCGCTGCACCGTAGTATGCAGACTGAATGCTCCAGGACTTCCGCAATTCTTCCGCTTCTTGTCGCAGACACAAATGATCGATGTCTTTCACTTGTAGTTGAGACTCAAGAAACCAAACTGATTCAGATAAAGGAGTTTGAATAGCTTGTGCAAGCGGTAGTGGCCAAGAATCTAACACTAAACCAAGACAGACTTTGGGGTTGCCTTGTCTGTCTTCAAGATAGTCTTCCTTAGTTGTTTTATCACTTTGTTGGAGACCAACAAGGATGTGTCACTATCCCGAACCTTATCTCGCACTACTTCCTTTACCATTGCTTAATAAGGCACTCTTCCCAATATTCCACAAGATTCTAAAAGAAGAAACAAGGCATACATAACAAGTTTAGCATGTACTAGTATATGAAACTCATTTCGTGAACCACCATTAGTAAGGTGGACAGGATTAAACTATCAAGTCTTCTATTGCCAAGTACTAGTACATAATAAAAGCATCAAACAAACATATATCTATGTCCTATGGTCAATGCATTGTCTTACCAAATCAAAATAGAGACACGGTTCAAATCATATTAGTTCAAGACAAAGCAAGAGGAAAGAATACAAACCGTGGGAAACTACACGGCACAACAAGATTTCAGATGGGTACCATGGGTCTACATGTACAACAACACTATTGGCTCATGGTAGATGCTAGTAATGTGCATGATATGAAAGTCAACTATATACACAATTGAAATTGAAATCAAAAGATCTATTGATAAGAGCAAACTCAGTTAAAGAAACATGCGGAACATACCGCCATGCCATTGAGTTTCGATTGATCCTTAAATTTAAAATAAGTTTGTATGAGTAAATACAATGATACAAGAGCAAAGCAATCATAGTTAAAAAGGCGCTACTTAAAAGCTTTGCCGCTTAGGCCCTAGGCGCTATAAAACGCATTATGATAACTACGCTTAATATGTGCATAATCACATAAGCATGCTTTGGTCAAGAAAGTGCAAGGCAAAACGCACAATTAACGCCTAGCTTTTTTGAACTATGATAGCAATGGAATCTTAAATTAGAACAGCTTGTTCTTCGTGTTTAGGCACTTGTTCTACATGAACAGAGTACAAGAAGACGCAAGAATATAATACTTAAAAATAGAAAATGAGCTCATAGACCTTACCACATTCTTGGTTCGGGACCAAGATATAACATGCTCTCAACCATCGCCCAAAGAATGTGTCTCAGGAGAACGTAAGGGAATTTGATGAGTTTCTTTGCCTTGAAGTGCACGCTTTCTGTGTAATTCCGACATCGTGACCAAGCATTCTTGAAGATAGCAGAGGTATTAGCAAAAGTTACCTCATCCCGAAGTTTCTAACGGTCCTTCTCTATAGAGAAAATGGGAAAATTTGTCAGATTATAACCATCATGGAGGTAGGATGTATGGGACGGAAGCAAAGTAATTGCCATGAATAACATTACTTACACATAACTCATGGACAAACACCTGCGAATCGGCATTTTCCTTCATCTTCAGTGATAATATTTCCAAGATGGGAAGATACGCACATACGATTTAAAAACATCAAATGCGATAGATGCTAAACTATGACTGGCTGGTTGTGCTTCCTCCACGGTAATAGGCGCATTAACCGTGGAGCTGGGTTCGCTGTGATAGTACTGCCTTTGGGCACCGGAGCTGCTTTACTAACCGCTCTTGTTTGGGAGCTCTGTGGTGAGATGGTGCCGTGTCAACAGGAACGGGTTACTATCGGCGGGGTTGGGGTTAGATTGGGTGAAGCTGGTCCTCTGTCCATCGCAAAGGGGTACAATCACCGAGAGTTTGGGTTATGTGTAGGGCTGGTTCTTGTGCATGTACAACCGGGTGCTATCTCCACCAATAGGTAGCACTGCTTTTATTTGAAGACCGTGTTTTTATTCCGCTAGATACCGCATCACCCGCCCAATTCAAATGGATGATAAACAGAAACATAGTTAAATGTACGACATTGTATGAGAGATGATGCAATAGATAGTTGTGGAAAAAGAGGGCATGAAATAGTTGACATGTATATTGTTTAACTAAAACGGATAGCATGACATAATTTCACATATATGATGTCTATCTAAACCGGATAGCATAGCATAACATAATTCAAAGATATGATGAATAACAAAACAGATCGCATGACATAATTCACCTACATGTTATCTAAGTAATTAGGATCGCATCATTTAATTCACATATGTGATTTATATGCTAAAACAGAGGGCATTCGATATGATGTCCTAACTAAGAACATGGTGTTGAATATTGTGTATATGATGTCTAAACTATGCAATGCAAGACACCGTATGCATGATATGAGCAAGATAACCATGCCAAGTTAGAGCATACACTCAAGAGGGGAATAGGACTGGTCATCTGCCTCTCGAATCCATCTTTGAGGAGCTATCGGGACCCAACAAGAGATCTCTGCTGATAGGTAGCAATGTCTCATCTCAAGGCCTTGTTTTCACTCCGATTTTTCCATCTCCCACCCAAATGGCTGGTTCACAGAAGAGAAGTTTAATGTACAAACATTGTCGCATAAATGGAAATGTAATGAAGAAAAGGATGGGCAAGATATCATCCAAATATATGATGCCCGTTAAATAGGATGGCATTGCACATTTCACATATATTATGGCTGGCTAAAAGACATGAGACCGCATAATTCTATATATGATATAGAAACTAAAACAGTGGCATTACGTAACATGTCTAAACCAAGTAGATGGCATATATGATGTCTAAACTAAGTAGATGATATATATCATGCCAAGGTAGAGCAAACACCTTGGGGGTAAATAGGAGTGGTTAGCGCGCTCAATCCGCCTGTAACGTATATCTTCCTCTCGATTACAACTGGAGAGGGGTGGGGAGGTTTGCCATTGAACCCACCATGGAGCGATGTCTCGCATGACATTGTATTGCCGCAAAAACTCTTCTTTTTCTACATGTTCAAGATGATCTGTACAATATCCATATGCATACTAAAAAATATGGTGAGATTATGTAAGGAGAGCATGCAGAAATTTAGAGTGACAGTAGCAACTAGTGGATGGATCCAAAAATAATGATAGGAGGCTGATGATTGCTTTAAATTAATAAAAAGACAGATGATGATTGCTTTACTATTTGTTTCCCACCCAAGATGAACAACATAGGCATACCCTAGGTGAACCAGATATTAGACAGAAATACTATTCATTGCTGCCTCGATATGTGCCCCACAACCAATTTAGAACTCAAGTTTGAACATGAATTTGTACCTGAGTTGGGAGTCCAAGAGCTGAACACGACGATAAAGTAGCAGGTAAGTTTAAGCAATGCATAACATAAGCAGAAACAAAAGAGTGCGACCTCTCTTGTGGACCCATGTACTCCTCGTGTTCATCTCACGAGTCGATGATGGTGATGCTATTGGGGTGCATGCCGGGCGTAGGAAGGAGATCCGAGGCGGCTAAAGACGGTCAGAGTCGTGATGTCCGTTTGGTGGATGCTTCGCGATGGAGCAGCTCGTGAGGTGGACAACGTCATGGCAGAGCAGGACAAACCACACAAAGTTCTTCGACACGCACTCAGAATCAAGTAATTCTGTAAGGGCTCATTTGGCTTGCATGATTCTTAAAACGCAGGATAGGAAAAACACCTAATAGGATAGGAAAATGCACATGGTAAAATGAGCATTTGTAAACACAGGATTTCTATCAACTTGGGTGTTTGGTTTACAGTGAAATGGAAGAGCAGAGGAATGCAAAGAAACATGGCCAAAATAAAGAGAAACCATATGAAAGCGTATACATTTAGAATGTTATTCGCACTAACGACTTGGTCTTGTTTTCATGCATAGGATTTTTGAAAAGTAGGTCTGTGGATGTTTTGCTTCATTCTTTTCAACAAAATGCATGAATAATTGAACATAGAGTGCCATTGAAAATTCCCTATTGCTATGTTTTTCCGCTGAACCAAATTAGCCCTAATGGATCGACGTGAATGTATAGTAATAAGTGACGCAACAAGTGTACAACCTCTTTGTCGTAGAGCCGTGTCGTAATTCTCAAAGATCATTGGGTTGGTCAAGCAGCTTGAGGCAGAGGTGGCTGTCGAGGTGTGGAGGAAGATCTCGAGGAATCAGAGACTCGGCCTGTGGCAATCGCTCTCACAGATGGATCGCTTTTGTCATTGAGCAGCTCCGTGAGTCAGAAGACGCCAAGGTCAAGCAAAGACAAGATGTACATCGTCAATCTCAAGTGGGATTCTAATAGCATTCCAATAGATGATGAAAATGGATGTAAAATTAACATCACCAAAACCACCGACTACAAAGATGAGGTAAAAACTGCTGACTCTGAACTTAATCACAAAACTGAAATTAACTATGGAATCTGAATGCTACCGCTTAAACCGAACGCAATGGTAGCAGAGAGGCACTTGACATGTAGTTTAGGAGGGCTCGCAGCTCATCTTGAACTCAGACACCTCGAGCCGCCCGCCACCACCGGCCGAATCATTGCCCTTGCCACAGGCCTGAACAAACCGCCACCGCCGCCTGCCAGCCTTCTAGGCCCCCCCACCCCAACCCTAAGATAGATAGTGGGTACCTCCCATGAGCCCCCATCCTCGCTATGGTGGTTCTTCCTTAACTCAAGAGCCCCCCACCCCTCAAAATCGACGACCCAAAAGTCGATTCACGATCAAGTGTGGCTTAATTAGAGCAGAGCAGAAGACGAAGCGAGGGGGAGAGCAAAGAGGCACTGGCGAAGCGAAATCGACGAGCGAGAGCCGAGCAGCAGAAGAAGGAAGGAAGGAAGCGAGAGCCGAGCAAGAGCAAAGTGAGATCCGCTGGTATGGCTGCCGCACCAAGGGGCCTCAGACCGGGAGAGCCGCCAGGAGATAAATGCCAAGCCAGCTGCTTAAGGTAGCCGCCCATGGGGTGCGGGATGGAGCACCATCGGCGCCTGGAGGTCGAAGGTTAAGGAGAAGGTGGATGCGATGAGTGTACAACCTTTTGGTGGCGCCGAGTAGGCCTCTGCCAGCCCAAGGAGTCGGTGAGGATGATGCGCCTGTGGAGCAGGTTAAGGCGGCGCCAGGGGATGGAGCAGCGATAGATGAGGCGATTGTCGGAGCAGCCTTGGAGGTGGAGGACGGGCGGCTGAACCTGGCGGACGGCGAGATGGACGACGGATCTCATCCGGGAGGTGGACGAGGGACATAGAGCTGCTGGGTGGATGGCGCTGCAAGAAGAGGCTCCGGCCGGCAGCCGTGACGTGGCGGACGGAGGAGGGTGGGGTTTCGCTGGCTGAGCGAGAGGTTATGGCGGCCCGGGATTTCAATGGCAAAAGGGGGCGATGGGAGGGGTGAAGCATGACTTAGGGACGCGCTTGTCCAAAATGTAGGTGTGTTACAAAAGTACCCCACCGATTTGAACTAGCTGCCCTTTCGCTCAGGTTAGAAGGGGATTTCATGCGTCGGGATTTGGCAGTTGAGGAGTTTTCGCGTTGTAATTTTTGGATAGCAAGGCACGGGTTGTGAAGGCGCCCAGTTTTGGGAGCACGATATCTAAATTTTCGGATATAACAAGACGCTGGTTGAATTTTAGGACAAGCCTAACGTAGTAATATTGTACTTGTACGCATCAAATCAATTCGCACTTCCTCAACCAAAAAGAAAACGAAAAAATAAAACTATTCACACCACACAAAGAGAGAGTCTTGCCCCGCTTTTACTATACAAATGTTATTCAAAGCTCCTTCCTTCCATCTATATAGGGCCTAATGCGCTTTCGATGCTAACTTTGACCAAATATTAGAGCAATGATATATGACATGCAACTTACACAAAGCACAATCGTTAACTTCGTTCTGTGAAAGGTTCTTTCAATGATATAATTTTCACATTGTGCATGTCATGTACTATTAATCTTGTCAATAGTCAAAGGCGGTCTTAAAATCTCATTACGCCTCTATATAGATGGAAGGAGGGAGTATGAATCCATGTTATGTCCGACACTTTTTTCGTCTGTCAGATAATGCATGTAACCTACTCATACCAACATTTTAGTGCATTCCAAATGTCTATACTACCGCTATAATTCAACTAAATTTGAATTCGTTTATTTCAATAAGAATCTACAATCATGATTGTTGCTAACTTCAACCACATCATTCGTATTACCTTAATAACACACCACATGATTACTATAGAGATAGATATGAACTATGTGTACTACATGAACTCAATTCTATTTTTTGAATACACTTGATGTTGATTCCAAATAATAGTACATTTGATGTACTAACTATATATTCATAATCTAAACCATGTTCCATACGCACATCGTGGTTTATCACACAAAGTATAGTGCCCCGCCCCTACATTATGACAAGTATTTAGACCTGAGTTGCAAAAGCCACACATTAGCCCAAATTATAATCAATGTTGTACATTATGATATCTTCTTCAAGTATCCGTGATCCACCTTTTTATAATGAATTATGATCTTTGTTCGCCTTTTACACCTTCACGATCCTCTTCTATTTGTAGCTAACTAGTGCTAACTTTCTATCGCATGCACACGCCAGCCCCCTCACACACCCTTAGCGCCCCTCCATCACGCACGCTCATTATTTCTCTTTAGGTCGCCCACACAGCAGGTGTGTAGGCCCCTCGACTTTCTCTCGCACACACCGGTCGATATACCTCTCTAGCCAAGTGTGCCTACAACAAACACACATATATACTTCCTCTCTCTCTTCTCACCGCCCATGCCCCATATGTCCAATACGATTCCACGCAGTGCACACTCCGCCTCTTTTCATTCACATGCTCGCACACCTCCCTCGACATGGTAGGCCTCGCACCACCTCCTAGCCACACTCTCCCCGTCACCTCTCCAACCTTATTTGCTTCTAACACATGCAAAGTATATGAACTGATCTCCTACATATAGCCAGTCGACTATAATTGCTTTCACCAAGCACCGATACACTTACCTCGCTAGTTATGTCTCTCTTTCTCTGACACACACGACGTTGATCTTCCTATGTAGTTACGCATGCTTACCACAACCATATCTTCCCCTCATCATCCTTGAATACCTCCCGACCTGCCTCTCACACGCACGTATAGACGCATGTACATCCCCGCCTCTCTTATTGATATTGCACTCATACCTCCGCTTGTCTAGCAGGCCTCTCCCACCATTTGTGAGACGCCACTCCACCACCAACCCTCCGATGCTCCACCTTCTCTTTTTCCCAACCTTATTCTCTGCTACACATATCCATGAATGTCGATCGATCTCCCTCAATACATAGCTAGGTCTCTCTCCTTCCCATACATATACTAGTCGACCGGCCTCTACCCCCCCACAAACACACACCGATAGTCGAACGCTAGGTAGGTATCCATGCCATGGAGAAGAATGCACCTATGCCTCTCAAATTCCAAGAGGGCCACCACCAGATCTTTGACGGGCAAACACAAATTGATGGCACTTTATCGATCGCAAGAGCCACACACTTCATCCCTCGCCAATTCTATCGATATCTCACGCCCATGACTCGCTTCACGACATTCCATATGTTACGCTTTTCGATTGAGATATCATCAACACATTGCCTCGCTTTTAGACAAACCATCTCTCTCACACCCACCCACGCACGCATTCGCACTCTAAAGAAGAAGTGCACGCAGACGATGTACTCATGTCTCGCTCCCGCCACACCCGGCGGGTACACTTGCGGAGTTCGTTGCACGTAAAAGGCAGCCCACGGATAATTTGACGCTGTAGTGGTTGTTTACTCAAGGAGGGTCGGGTACCACGCCTAGAATATAAAATGATTGTCGGGGAAAATGGAAATGGGTTTGTCTCTCGGAGTCTCATCACACAATCTCACATGGCCGCTGCGGGCTCTCTCTCTCAACTGGTCGCTGATCCGCCGATCCCGCTCCGGCGAAAGGGAGGATGTGCATCGCCTCCGCTCAACGGCGCTGAGGCAGCTCGTCCTGACCAAGGTAATACCGCTCGCTTTTCCGACTAAGCTCCGGCGCGATAGGGCTTCGCCACTTGCTCGCTGTCATAGATGATATGCGGATCCCGCCGCCGCCTCCTAGTAACATCCCGACGACCAGTACAGCTTCCTCCTTGCTCCACCGCCCATCTTCCCACGCTATCGCATGTGGATCTTCTTTAGTTGTTTGCTTAAATCGATCTCGCCGCGCAGATTTTCCATCTTGCAATCTCGCCCTCAAACCATTTTTGATAAACCACCATGTGCTATCTTTCCTTTTTACATGGAACATGCTTTTTTGTCGCGATGTGTCTTCAACTCGTGTATTGGGAAGTAATTGTTTCCTTCGACCTCCTTTGCAAACATGGCTATCCATTTTCACTCGTTATATTATGATTTTTGGTGAACTGCACAAATCACTTTTCTCAAGAGTGTTTTGTGCAGCTCCGCCAAAATGTCACACGGCAACGCTTACATTTCGTGGACCGCAGAAAAGGGAGATTGCTTTTGCTATCCTCCTCATCCAACTCCGCCTAATCTTCTCCGACAAGAAGTTAGTCCTAAAGAGAGATCGAGAGGTGATCGGCTTCTATTTATGTGTGTTATATTTCATCATCTAGTTCCACTATTATTGTAATCACACCGACCGGGTATCTTTTGTAAACAGGATGGTCCATGATGAAGTCATGTACCTAGGTAGGGTCATGAACCTCGTCCAAAGTACCCTCCCCAAGGGCATCTTTAGAAGAAGCTGCCTTCAAATGACCAAGAGGGATTCCACTAATCTGACTCAAGACAAATGACCATGAAGACTCACTCGATCATGAGGAGTTCAAGAGCCACTCAGACACAAACGGTCTCAGAATTAAGTAGTCTTTATGGCCATGATGACACTTTTATGTAGGGCATTACCAAGAATGCCACCCTTTTATGTACTTTAAACCCTCGTGATAATTGAGGGCCGAGGGGTCCGAAGACACTATATAAGCCACCCTCCTCGCTGTAAAGGGTCCTGCACCTCAGAACTCATACACATATAATTCACCGACCGCCTGGCTTCGAGACGAGGGCTGTTACATTTCCTTCGAGAAGGGCCTCGAACTCAGAAATCTTTATGATACAACTACTCCATAGCTAGGATCTTGACTCTCCATACCTACCCCCATTCTATTGTCACCTTAGTACCACGACATTGGCATACCACCATGGGGCGTGTGTCTTAGCGACTTGTTGGAGAAGTTGCATTAGTTCCGATCGCTTCATCATGGTTTCGCGGAGTTCGGTCGAGGGTCACGAGATCCGCTCTCTGCCGCAGCTGTTCATCACCGACGACTCCGCTATGGCTGGAGGCTCCGCCGACATCGACGCGACTTCCCGTCCGCTGGGCGACGACTTTCATGCATGTGTCCGCGTGTTCTCACATGCAACTGCCGACCAGACGGTCGACTCGTGTCGCCCTCCTCCTCGTTTCCGCCAAACAAGAAGCGCCTGGTCGGTCGAGGCTCCAGCTGTGGTGAGACACGCAGCGGCTCGCCAATCGCCACCACCCAAGTCGCGTAATCGAGCCCGACGAATCTCTACGACCTGCTCGACCTGCCGACCGCTCAGAGATCGAATCCAGAGCGACAAAAGTGATCCAAATGGGCGAGGTTCGATGGTCAATGGGCCTCATAGTCCTCCCGCTTCGCGACCGACGGGATAGACGGCGAGGCGTAATTCCCCGCCAGCCCATGAGGAATATCAACCCGAGCCTCTCACTCTCCGCAAAGGGAAGATCTTCACCGCCAGAACATGGATGCCTCTGCGATACTCCCATCGCAGAGAAACTCCCGAGGCTCGTGCCTTGAAGAGGCACGCTAATAATCTTGGTTGAACGACTCGATCGAGAACCTCCAGCCGAGCACTCGACGAAGCGGCAGCTGCAACGAAAATCGACTCAGCCGACGCTAACTCTTCTCGCGAACCAACCCTGTATATCGAACCCCGATTCAGATTTAGCAGCTATGCCCGTGAGTAGTAGAAGTCAATTCAGCCTTCTCACCGGAGGTCGGGCAGGCTTGATGCAGATTCGGATTTGCTCCGGCAGCAGGGACCAGATTCAGTTGTGTCACAATACAAGCAATAGATTCACAAACGATCCGTCTGCGTGCACATAGCCCAGCCGCTCATAGCCCAAGATCGCCTCCGCGGGCGTGAGGGACGGGAGGTCGACGTGATCAAGATGATGACCGATTCGATCGCGACGATCAGGGCCGAGTGCCCACTCCTCCCCAAGGGTGGGTCTTACGCCCGGCAGCAAGACGACAGCATCAACACAAAGAGTTACGGAGAGTCTTGGCCGACCCCTGTGGAACCAGGCTTTGATGTGAGATCCATCATCGTGCAAGGCTTGGTCGATCGGAACAGAGCTCATCGAGAAGGCCACAACAGAGATGCGCCCACCAGCAGCCGAGTCCATGTTTCGGGACCAAAATGTTTTAGCAGAGCCATCAGAGCCGCGGTGATCCCTCCCAACTTAAGGTTGGCAACTGGGGTAAGTAAGTTCACCGTGAGTCCAAGCCCAAACTTGGCTCGAGGATCACCGAGTGGTCAGGCAGATCGGCGGTGTACAATGATGACGGCTATGAAACACCTACCACTCATGTTGAGGGTTCGCACGAGCCTGGTTGAATCGGGCTTGGCTCCTAGCAAGATTTACACTTGGGAAGATCTTGCCCGAGTGTTCGCAAGACATTTGAGGAACTTGCAAGTTACCGCCAGGATTGACAGAGTTGCGTGTCCGCTTGCAAAAGTCTAATGAGACCTTGAGAGATTATATAGAGATGGATCACTTTGCATCATACGGTGGAGAACGGTTCGATCATCAAGGCCTCAGGCCTTCAAGGATGGCGTTAAGAACAGAGAGTTGTTTGAAATTTGGTCGACCGAGATATGACCTCGAGTCAAATGATGGAGATTGCCATCAACACGCCAATGGTGAAGAAGAGGATCGACCCAAAGTGGCAAGCAAGCCGAGCCACGCCGAAAAAGGAAACTCCAAGGAAAGCGAAGCGGAAAGCTCGAGCTTGCCGCCTTCGGGAGGCCCTCGCCGTGACTCAGTGGCAAATTCAAAGGAAGCCCAAAGGATCCCGAACCCCAAAAAGGTAAAGGATAAGGAAGGAACGACATGATGGATTTGCCATGTCACATCCACACGAAGAAAGACAAAGAGGGTAACTTCATCTACCCAAAGATACCACTCGCCAAAGGTCGGTTTAATTCAGCGCTTAAGGAAACAACCCAAGGATAAGGAAAAGGAGTCGGACAAGGCAGAGGACAAAGAGGACAAGGTGGAGGATACCCCATGTCAATTCCACCTCCGATGATTTTTGGCTGATGTGAGAGCAAAAGTCGCATTGAAAGTTATCAACCGTGGAGGTAAATATATCGCCCGCACACACCAAGTTATCTGAATGGTCTCAAACTACCATTACATTCGACCACCTGATCATCCGACACACATAGCCACCCCCGGGAGGCAAGCTTTGGAGGTCGACTCTTCGCCGAAGGCACTCGATCGACTAAGGTGCTGGCGGATGGTGGCAAAGTGATTGAATATATTGTATGCGGAGACGCCTGAAAGGAATGGGCATTCCGATGTCCGCACTCAGCCTAGCAACATGAGCTTCCATGGAGTCATTCCCGAAAGAAAGCTGAGTCACTCGCCAAATAGCTCTAGATGTGGTTTTTGCCATTCAAGCACTTCCGTAAAGAGAAGCCGACATTTGAAGTTGTGGATTTCAGAGTGCTTATCACGCTATTTTGGGCAGGCTACTTATGCACGCTTCATGGCTCCACCATGTTACGGTACCTCAAACCGAAGATGCATGGCCCTCAAGGGTGTGATCACCATCACCGCAATCTAAAAAAAGGCGTAAGAGTGCTTTCTTAAGGGCTCAAAGATTGCCGATTCTCGCATAATAGTGGTGGAGCCGAAGAGTATAAGAAAATGCATATCTCGAAAGTGATTTATTAGGGCCAAGAAGCCCGCCACGAGTCAAGATTCCAGCCGCTCCTGTGAGACGGCCTGCTCACATTACTTCCCAAGCATGCTCCGACCATATTTCCACCACACTCGACTCTATAGGAAGAAGCGCCATCCAGCCCGCCGTGAGAACTCGACATCTTTGCATGGAAGCTTTGCCGACATGCCGTGTTCCTGTGGCTGGCCGAGCATCGCTTACGAAGTCGACCTAAAGGCAAAACCTGTCAAAGAACACCTTTGACGGTCCGCCGTCCGAAGAGAAAGGCCATTGGTGAGGAGGTGGCTCGCCCCCGCAAAGGAGTTTATCCGAGAGATTTACCACCCGAGTGGCTCGCCAATGTTGTCATGGTCCCCAAGAAGGACAAGTCACTCGCATGTGCATTGATTTCAAACACATCAATCGGGCCTGCCCGAAGATCATTTTCTCTCCTCGTGATCGACCAAATTGTCGACTCGACCGCTGGATGAGATTGTCTTTTTAGACGCCTATTCCGGTACCATCAGATCCGCTCAGATGGACCCGACGAATCAAAACAGCTTTCATCACTCCATTCGGGTGCTTCGCTATGTCACCATGCCATTCGGTCTCAAGAATGCCGGAGCCACATTCATGAGGATGATTCAAAAGTGTTTACTCACCAAATCACCGAATGTGGAAGCGCATATGGATGATATTGTGGTCAAGTCACGAAAGGGTTCCGACTGCTGATCGACTCACCAAACATTTGCCAATCTCAGAGGTATGATATCGCTTAATCCATCAAAGTGCACATTCGAGTTCCCGTGGAAAGTTACTCGGTTTTCGCTTCAAAACGAGGAATCGACGCTAACCCGTAAAAAGTTGGCACCATATCCAATGAAACGCCTCAGGCGCAGTGCACGATGTCCAAAGCTTACTCGGACGCTTGGCGCTAAGTCGATTCATCTCTCGCCGTGAAAAGGCATTGCCTCTTTACCGATCGATGAAGAAGGTAGACAAGTTCGAGGGACTGTGGTTGATGCAGCTTGTCGAGATAAAAGCTCGCTCTCCACCCACCGGTGCTTGTTGCTCCAATCAAAGAAAGAGCCTTTTGTTGCTTTACATTGCAGCCATAGGACAAGTCGCAAGATAAAGATTTACTATTGCCGGAAGAAGAAGGGAAAGCCTTCAAAGTTCAGCGCCAAGTATTATCTTTCCAAGTTTTGACCCCATCGAACCAAAGATATCCTCATTATCGGCTTGTGTATGGGATCTACATGACCAATAAGAAGGTTGCTCATTATTTCTCCGATCATTCCATTACAGCTGCCGGGCCGACGCCCCATCGTAGAGATTCCGCACAACAGAGATGCAACCGGTCGAGTGGTGAAATGGGCGATTGAACTCCTTCCCTTAATATCAAGTTTGAGGCAAAGAAAGCCATTAAGTCCCAAGCAATAGCAGATTTCCTTGCCGAGTGGATTGAACAACAAAGAATCGACTCAAGTTCACTTTGAGCATTGGACCATGTTCTTGATGGCTCTAAGATGTTAAATGGTTCCGGTCAAGTAGTTTTGGTTTCCCGAGGAGATAAGTTCAGATATGTGCTCCAGATCCACTTTGATTCCTCCAATAATGAAGGTATTATGAAGCACTTTTTGTATGGGTTATGATGGCCATTTCATTCAAGCGCCCGTCAGCTTTATGGTTTATGGCGACTCAGATTTGGTGGTCAATCAAGTGACGAAGGAGTGGACGTTAGAAGCCCAGCCATGATCGGATACCTGCAATGCAAGGAGGAAGCTTGAAAAGAAATTCGAGGGTTAGAGCTCCACCATATACCCCGATCAAGAATCAAGCGGCCGATGATTTGCCTAAGATAGGTTCCAAGAGAGAAGCCATTCCTCAAGGATGTGTTCTGGAGCATATCCATACTCCATCACCAAAGAAGATCCTTTATCAAGAAGCCCGCAGCCTAAAAGTGTCACGGATCCGATCAGAAGTTGAAGTTCCAGCATGGGTCGACCTCGATCATGGAAGTTCTCGTGATCACTCCCCATTGACAAAGGCAGATATCGCGATATCTTAAGGAAAGAGCTCCCAGAGGATGAAGAGGAGGCTCGCTGATCGCTCGCCGATCTAAAGCCTTTACCGTGATAAGGGACACATTGTACAGCAGAAAGCGCGATCGAGTTGGTCGAAATGCATAACGCCGTAAGAAGGTCGAATAATCTCTGACGACATCCACTGGGACCTGGCTATCATGCGCCCTTCTCGACCATTGTAGCCAAAGCATACCGAGCCGGATTTTATCGCCAAGAGCGAATGAAATGGCAAAGGAGATAGTCGACAAGTGTGAAGGATGTCAATTTTACTCCAATATGTCACACAAGCCCGCCTCGCTTTTAAAGACCATACCACTGCCTGCCCTTTGTCAGATGGGGATTGATATGGTTGACCTCTCCGAGAACAGCATGGGTTTCACCCATGTGTTGGTAGCCTCCGATAAGTTCACCAAGTTGATTCAAAGCTAAACCCATCAAGAACCTTGATGCCGCATCATTACCTTCATCAGAGTTGATATTCATATATGGAGTCCCACACAAGATCATCATCGATAACGGGTCAAACTTCGATTCCGAGGAATTCGTGAGCGCTCGCACATCTTAAGGCACACGAAGTCGACTACGCTTTGCCGCTTCATCCACAATGAATGGACAAGGTAACGAGCCAATGGCTTGATTCTCAAAGGGTTGAAACCCCGATTGATGCGCGATCTCAAGCATGCAGCGGTGCATGGGTCGACGAGCTTCCGTCAAGATTTTGGGGGTTAAGGACCACGCCTAACCGGTCGATCGAGAACTCCGTTCTTCTGGTCTACGGAGTCAAGCGTCTTTGCCGAGTGACCGCTTCACAACGCCTCGAGTCGAAGCTCTACATCGAGTTGAAGTAGAACAAGCCCGACAGACGCAATGACCTTCTAGAGGAAGAAAGGAGATGGCTTTGATCCGATCGACCATTTACCAAAGAGGACTTGTACGCCGCCACGCCAAAAACGTGAGGAGTCGAGCCTTCCAGAAGGAGATTTGGTTCTCGAAAGTGGATCAAGAAACCACACAAGCTCGCCCTTCTTGGGAAGGTCCTTCATCGTCACCAAGGTTCTCCACAATGGAGCTGCATCGCCTTTTACAATGTCGAGCACCAGATCGACGAGCCCCGAGCTTGAACGCGGAGCTGCTCCGCCTTTTTACACTTAAGTGTGCACTCGAAATGTAATAAAAGTACTTCAGTAGTTCATTTTTTCAAAGAAAATATAATTTTCCCAAAGGATTGTTTTTTACTTTTGCTTGTTCAATAAAATTTCCTCCCAAAGGGTGGCTTAGCTGCGTAATCCGCTTCACCTAAGTTTGTAAAAATCCTACCGAGTGATGAGCCAGCCTCTCACTCGAGGCTTAATCTGAATCCATTTCGCCTAAGTTCAATAAAATCCTACCGAGTGGTGAGCCAGCCTCCCACTCGGAGGCTTAGCTGCAGTCCAAGCACTCGCCTAAGTTTCAATAAAATCCTACCGAGTAGTGAGCCAGCCTCCCACTCGGAGGCTTAGCCGCAGTCCAAGTACTCGCCTAAGTTTCAATAAAATCCTACCGAGTGGTGAGCCAGCCTCCCACCTGAGGCTTAGCTGCATCCAAGCACTCGCCTAAGTTTCAACGAATCCCACCGAGTGGTGAGCCAGCCTCCCACTGAGGCTTAGCTGCAAGATAGCGCCGCCTAAGCACAAGATAACTCGCGCCTCCGCAAGGAAGACGAGGTGTGTCGATCACGCTCTCCTCTTCCGAAAGTTACGCCATAAGTATAATGTGCTTCTCCAAGAAGAGGACGAGTGTCGTGTGTCAAACCGGGCGGATCTCGGTAGGGGGTCCCAATCGTAAGGCCTAGGCGGATGGTAACAGGAGACAAGGCACGAGCAGCTTACTCCTGTGTTCGCCTCTCGATGGAGGTAAAACCCTACCCGCTTGATTAATATTGATGATACGGGTAGTACAAGAGTGGATCTACCACGAGATCAAGGAGGCTAAACCTTGAAGCTAGCCTATGGTATGATTGTTGTAATGGTTGTTCGTCCCACGGATTAAAACCTCCGGTTTATATAGACACCGGAGAGGGCTAGGGTTACACAGAGTCGGTTACAATGGTAGGAGATCTACATATCCAGATGCCAAACTTGCCTTCCACGCCAAGGAAAGTCCCATCCCGGACACGGACAAAGTCTTCAATCTTGTATCTTCATAGTCTTGAGTCCCGCCGATGATGATAGTCCAGCTATCCTGACACTTCCTAGTCCAGACTCCTCGTAGAGTCCTCCCAACCAGTGCTTCAATGACGATGAGTCCGGCGCGATATTGTCTTCAACATTGCAAGGCGGGTTCTCCTCCAATAATTCATAGAAGATTGTGAACACCAGATAGTGTCCGCTCAGAAAATAAATTCCACATACCACCGTGAGAGAGAATAATGTACACAAGTTCAATCACGACGATTTTGTGGCGTGACGCCACACCACTACCAAGCCTTTACTTGAATCGCTTTTATTATACCACCTCAAGCTTAGCTTAAGCGGTTTCTTGGCACGCCTTGTGGAAGCAGTAGATCGTGTTCCTTATTCCGGATTCCCATCAATACGGACGGGTAACCCAACCGCCCATTGATTGTGGTGCTTGGGAGATAAGCTAGTTTTACCAGTCGGTGGGGACGATAGTCTTCGTCCGCCCATATATAAGGGATAAGGATCCACCTTTTACCTATGCCTTCTTCCTCCTTTGCTTATCCATCTCCGCACAGACTCGAGCCCAGCAATACTAAGTCCGCACACTCGCCTCAACCTTCTCCACTATGTCCGGAGCAGAGGCAGTGGATGGCCTCCTCCGCTACGGAGGGGCACATCAAGAAAGTCGCATGGGCGCCGGATACCGGCCCACGATGACATCACGCACTGCCCGACGAGGGGCAGCTCATCCCACCCCCAGCCCCATGAGAGGGTCGGTTTCTTCCCCACTTCCTCCGCTGGACTGGCTTCCCACTTCACCCCTTCGTCCGGGGCTCATGTACTACTACGGCCCTGACTTCCACAATCTAGCTCCAAACTTCATCCTCAACATCTCGGCTATCATCGTGTGAGACCTTCCTTCAGCATCCAGCCCCACTTCGCCAGGCTAAAGACCTTCAATGTCAAGTCAAGGTGGTGAAGGGCGCCCAAGCCGGAGGCGGAGGCGCCATGGTGGGAAAATGCCCAACGCCGCCTGCTCGAGGGCGCCTTCGGAGTCCATCAAAGGGTGGCAATCGGGTGGTTCTACATCACCGAGCCGTGACCCTAAATGGGCAGCGCCCCGAGTTCAGATCTGTATTCCCATGCACCTCACCTCCGGAAAGAGAAGGGCTTGTTATGGGTAGTTCGGAGGAGCCGATCGACTCCCCCGCTCTGCACTTCGGTGAACAAGAAGCTTAAGCTTGTCAACGTGATCCGTGTCATGCTCGCCCGCCGATTCTCCCCGCCAAAGAATGGGCCTTCAATTTGGGAATTTGATCCGCTCAAAGACCGACCCGCAGCGTGCTCTTCAACACGACGCATTTGCTGCTCGAGGGTGCTGTTCAAGGCGGAGAAGCCCTCGATCTCGCAATCAAGATCGCGGATTCAAGACGCAGTACCGGGCCGGGCGAGGTAAGCTATGTTATCCTTATGGGACACTATTTCTTTCATAGCTTTGACTGCGGGGATCTAAAACTCCCAATGCCTTTAATCAGATCGGCAGAAGACGCCCGACAAAGTTAACTCGTCTGCCCTTCTGAAGACCCAGCAGACACCCGCTTAATCGGAAGTTGCCGGTCCCGCACTTTACGTGGTGCCGAGAAGAAAGCTAAGAAGAAGGCCACAGAACCCGGGAGTTCCCGACGCCAGTGGTATTTCGACTCATCGTCCGATGACTCGAAGGCGACTCTCCCCGAGGAGGAGGAGAAAGAGGCCCTTCTCCGCCGGGGAGAAGAAGAGGAAGGCCTTCTAACGGGGCGGCCAAGGGTCCAAGAAAGGACGGACTTCTTCCGGACAGCCCGCTTAACGCCGACGACGGCGACGCAGGAGTGGCCTCAAGGGCCAAGCCCCGCAAGATCGTAGTGTCCGACCTCGATGATTTATAATTTCTTTTGCCACGTGGTGTCCTTTCTAATGCCGCATACAACCTCGTAGTCCGCCATGATTTATCTTTCCCGCTTGCCGAAGCGGTCCTGGTTATGTCGGATATGGATTCTTCCACCGCCCACCCTCGTGACACCGATGACGCCGAGGTGGGATCCAGTGAGGGGACCCACCAGAGGGGAGGCTCCGAGGTGCCACAGGCAACCTCCCGGACTTCATATCGATTCGCACCGAACTCGCAGTAGGTTCCGGAGTCCAGCAGCGCCCCTTCGTAAGAAGGGCAAGATCGTGACACCGCGCCGCTGGCCCAACCGAAGGCGCCGGATAACTTGTTGGAGGCACTCAACGGCACTTCCATCGAGAGGAAGAACACCGCACTATCATGAGTGCGGTGATTCAAGGTTCAGCTCGCCAAGAGCGGGCTGACGAAGCTCACAAAGAGCCTTTCTAACAAAGCTTTGAGGTAAGAAATTTAAAATATGTAATATAATACCACATAAACAAGAGTCTCGATGCTCGGGTTCGTGTTCGAAAGAAAAGCCTTGACCGAGGATCTGAAAAGATATACGCAGGAGGTCTAAAAATATGTCAATATGGGATTGCAGTCTGCGCCATCGATTTCCGCAGACCGACCGCAGAGGTCGCTTGAAGCGTAACCTCGAGCGGTCCGAGAGCTTGTGCCTTGCCGTGCAAGAAGCAGCTCGAGGGCAAGGAAGGTGAGTAACACCGTGATAATTTGTACCTTACAAAATGGATTTTGGTGCAAGAGAAATAACAAGGATAACATGGATACTACAGGCCAAAACAAGGTGGCGACTCAAGGAGGCGTGGTGTCCATGCCGAACGCAATGTGGCCGCAGAGCGAGCCGAGCGTGAGAAGCAGGAGGCGCGGGTGGCGAGGTGCAGCAAGAGCTCCAGCTCTCATGAAAAACATGAGGGTTTGAGCGCGACTCAAAGACTCGAGAGTTCGAGCCAGCACGGCTCTTGAGAGCGCCAAAGCCGCTAAGGCCGGGCCCACAAGGCCCTCCAGAGATCGAGGATTTGAAGAAAATAGCAGTGGTAAGGCATTTTTCATGCAAAGCAAGCATGTGAATGTGAATTACCTATTACTTACCCGACTCGAGCTCTCCAGAGCATTCTCATGATCTCGCCCTTGCAGCAGGTCGATGTCGCCGCTTTCTTCCGGGCCGAGGAGGGAGCTCGACGGAGAAGGTCTTCCGTCTCAAGATGCCGAGGCCGACATCCGGCAGCTTTAGTGACCAGTCAAGCAGCTGGTCGAGCTCCACAGGTAGCCGAACAGGGCCATGAAGGGCCTCATAGTTCAGCAGGCCAAGGAGGCCATGCCCGAGCTACTTCTGCCTAGTACGGCGGCTGGTGGACGTGTGTCTCGGTTGAGGTCGCCAAGCATTCCGCCAGATTGAAGGTGCCTGTTGGCCCTTGCCCGCAAAGGTGCATCAGGCAGATGGATGCCGAGAAGTTGCCGACAGACGCGCCACGGCGCGGCAAGGAGTATCGTGACGGTGCCCGCATGATAAGAGTGTCTTGAAGGGTGCCCGCATGATTGCGGTGAGTGCTCCAAAGATGTAATATTTGAGTATACTCGTGATTTTGTTATCCCGCATACCGAAAACCTTGTTCATATGCGCTTAAGCAATGCTTTTTAATTTAAAATATTACCTTCAGGCGGCCGCTTATCAAATCTGAGAGATGGCAAGTCGTCGGCTTCAATTCCCCATGCCACTAGTGCTGGGTGTTCGGATAAACTTGAGCACTCTTGTTCCCATGTTTGGGTCCATCTAGGAGGCACTCAACACAACTAACGAGGCAACCATACTTATAATGCTTGAACACTCTCACTTAGCCATAGAATTCTATAATTTTAAATTTCGGCGGTTCCCTAGTGTTCGAAGACCGAGTTCGGGCGCAATCCACGCCACTGGGCCGACGGTCGGTTCCTCGCCTAAGCTGCATAAGTCTTTAGGGACTCGAAAAACCTCTCTAACAATCGACCAGCCTCGCCTTTATCATGATGGTCGCTTTAGCTTTCCATCGAGGCACTCGCCAAATTTCAACCGCTAATCGCAGTTGGAGTTCTCCTAGTGCTACCTTAGCCGATAAAACGGAACGTAAGGTACCAAAACATGGGAGCTCGGCAAACCCAACTATCGACTCCAAGACATGATTCGAGCCGATGCATATAATGCTATAAGTTCGGTGCCGACGTGTGAAAGTGTTCCTGACTTATCACACCATAATGCGGGGAACTTAAGCCCTCGGTGTATTCGGTCGCACTAAAGTGTACGGATGCAAGATGTCATAAATAAACATATATATAAGAAAGAAATGCAATTATAAGCTTAAAAGCCGATGCATTGTTTATTCAAGGAATTCCTGCAATGAATGCGAACGATACAAATAGTGCGTAAGCAAGGGGTAAGACTATTAAACATGGCTTCTCCAGGGTAGGCTGCGGAATGGTGTATGAAAACGGATTTAATGCTCGTAATGGGGACCACTCGATACTCGCCGTAGCCCTTCTTCTCCCCTCGTCACAGATCGTGTGTTCTGCAGAGTTCATCACGGACAGGCTTCCGTGAACGGAGTCCTATGTGTAAAAAAAAATAAAAATAAAAAGAGTCACACACTTGGGAGCCCCTGGTGCGGTTAAGCCGCATTCTGGGCCTATGGTGGCCGTGCCCCTCCCCCTATGCCCATGGTATCTCCAGAGCGTAATGATGTACGCTGGCGACCGGGCCTTGCAACTTGGCAGGCTAGTGTTAGCCGCATTGCTACGCTGCGTCTCGTAACGCGCCGTGGTCTTGTTGTAGGTTACCCGGCGCCGCTTGGTCGCAGGGTCCCTTAACGGCCGGACTCAAAATTGCCTTAAGAGGCTCTCTCAGATTGGCCGCGAGAGCTGCTGTGTGTTCTCCGCTCGAGGGAGCGCTCAGTGTTTCCGCTGACCATGATGACTCGAGGGCATGGCATCTTGAGCTTGAGGTATGCGTGAATGCGGCACCGCTGAACTTTGCAAACGCGTCCGTCCGAGCAGAGCGTGATAGCCGCAAAACGGACTATGTCAAGATTAACTCGCTGGAAGTTATCCGGATCCAAGACCACTTCAGCAGTGACTCGAGCTCGCATAATTGGCCTCTACACCTGGTATGACGCTTTGAAGGTCGCCTTTGTAGGTTTAACTTGAGGGTCTATGCCCATCTTGCACACTCGCGGTCCCGATAAAGCAGGTTTAGTTGCCGCCGCCATCCATCGTGACTCGTGAGGTGAAATCCATCAATGATTGGGTCTAAAACCACGCGCGAATCCGCCATGGCGGATATCGGTGGGTGGTCCTTCGATCAAAAGTGATCGGGCAAGAGGACCATGGATTGAACTTGGCGACCGCTGCTCCGGCCGTGATATACGCCCTTAAGTGCACGCTCGCCTCTTGGGTATGTGGGTTGTGTATATCATGTTTACCATCCGCACTTGTGGGGGAAACCCTTCGTCTCTATATTTTCGGCAACGGTCTCTTCCTCGTCATCGCTATGCAGCCCCTTGTCATTGTTTTCAGCGATTAACTTGCTCTCGCTCGCTTGAATACCCAACAACCTCTGTTGGTGTGATTGGCTGGTTTTTGGGGTGCCGTATCCGCACGAAGCGGTCGAGTATTCGTCCAAATTGACGGACCCGAGTAGTTCTTTTTTGAATGGCTTTTTCCACGACTGTGTTTAGAGCCTCCGAATCGCGCTGATCGTCAGATCCTCGCAGTTATCGCTGTTAACGCGCGCTTTGTTTTGTTTCGACGCGACCTGCCATTGCGGTCCTTGGTATCCGGATCCGCACTTTTTGCCGAGGTTGTTATCAAGGGCTAGCTAGCTGTCCTCTTCCGCACAGTAAGCGGTCATGAGTGATGTGAGGGCTGCCATGGATTTCGCTTTTTCCGCCCTAGGTGCTCGCCAGCCACTCATCGCGATGTTATGTTTGAAGGCTGCAAGGGCCTTTGCATCCCGGACAAATGATTTATTTGATTTTTTTCTTGTTAAGAATCGTGTCCAGAGTCGCCTGGCCGATTCGTCTCGCTGCTGAATTATGTGGCTTAGGTCATCGGCGCTTGGTGGTCGTGATATATGTGCCCTGAAGTTGGCAAGGAATGCGGCTTCTGTGTCGCCCCAACACCCAATTGACTCTCGCCTGCAAGTCAAGCCAATGCCGAGCTGGTCCTTAAGCTTGAGGGAGATATTTGATGGCGTGAAGATCGTCACCGGTGATGTGGATATGAAGGAGATAGTCTTTGATCCAAACCACGGGTCTCGTAGCCATCGAGGATTCAATGTTCACGAAGTTTAAACCCTTCAGGATTTGATGATCCATTACTTCATCCGGTGAAGCATAGTGGGTGTGCGGCGCCTATATTGGGCAATATCACGACGTAGCTCAAGCTTAACTTTGTCTATCAGGTTCGCCCGCCGACTTGTCAGATCCGGGCGCTGACGGTAGTCGCTATGCATCGTGGGGCTTCTAATGCGATCCATAGATCGATCTTGATTGTCTTGCCTTGTCCTCCAATATGTCTCGAAGTCCGGCGATTCTCGTGGCTTCGTGACTTTTCGAGCGCGTGTCGGGCACGGCTCTGTGGAGGGCCTAGATGCCTCTTCGCCGCGCCACGAGGTGGTTGGTCTCGCCAGACAGCGCTAGTGATGAAGGTTTATATACCTCCTCCTCTAATCGGGGAGCAACTTTGCTTTGGGGGTAGCTTTTGAGGGCGCTCGAAGTTCATGCTCTTCGCCAGGAGGACTTTCGGGTCCAACCGCTTGGCCAGCAGTGTCTTGATCAGCCTGAGCCGCCGCTTTTAGGGCTGTTCGGCCGTGGCCATTAGCCCGCGCTTAAAATGCTCTTGTTCGACGGATCCTGGGCACGACGATTGGCTGGCCGCTGAGGCTTGCCTCGCTCTCCGGAGGGAGGCATGTAATTATCATCCTCACCTCTTCGCTCGCCGCCTCTCGTGAGGGCTGGCTTCTCCGTCCCTCCTCACTAATCTTGTCGGATGGGGGTTATCTTCGCACTCTCGATGTTATTATCTTCGGTGCCGTAAAATCCATTCTTGCTGTATGGATTTAGAGCAGCGCCACCGACGCCGACGCTTGGGCTTTTTCTTGGAGGAGCCTTCACAGATCATCGCTGCTCCCATCCTATGGGATGTCCACCATATATGTCGTCAGATGACGAGGTGGTCTTCCAGGCCCCGTGAGGCGCTGGTTCCTGGTCGCCTCCTGCATCGCCGTCCATACCGCTGATGTCTTCGAGTCGAATTCAGCATGTCGCTTAGATCGCCGAAGGGCTACAAAGTGGGTGGTGGGTGGCTTTGAACTTCTTCGTCAGTCCGCATCCCAACCGGGTCATGACCGCAGCTCGCCAGGCTCTCCCGATAACGAGAGATACTTTAGCGAATTCAGATGTCGCCAAAGGGTGAGGCCGAAGATGTCCGCGGGCGGTGAACTCCATGATCGGCGCCTCAATCGGATTCGGACAGGGGCGCAGGAGGTTCGAGTCCGGCGAGGAGTCCGCAGACTCCGGAGTCACGAGCTTTAAGGGGACAAGGTCGTATTCGCTCCATCATCGAGAGGTTGCAGCCCCCGAGGCGGTAGTTCAGCCACCGGCCCTCGACCGCGCGGTCGGGCCCAACTAAGGGTCGGGCGACTCGCAGCGGCTCTGTGGCATTGTCCGGCAGTTGAGAGCTAAATCATGCCCATCGTGACAAAGGCGGCGCCATGGCGGTGGCTCAATCCATCAAAGATCAAGTCTCCGCGAATGTCGCCATGAAGTTTAGACTTCCAAATCGACCGACAGCTGCATGAAGCTCTGATCTGCTCCCAGATGGCTGTTTAATTGCCCGCAGCCAAAGCCGCCGAATATGGAGATCTCGCCCAGGAGAAAAGTCTCACCGGATCGTGGTCGCTGCTGATGATCAAGGAGCATCAAGCCTATTAGTGACTTACACAGAGGAACCTCAATGAAAGCACCAATGTCGTGTCAAAACCGGCGGATCTCTGCACGGGGTCCCGAATCAGCGCGCTCAGGCGATGGTGGTAATAGGAGACAAGGCACAAGTTTTTACCTGTGTTCGGGCCCTCTCGATGGAGGTAAAGCCCTACCCTCGCTTGATTAATATTGATGATATGGGTAGTACAAGAGTGGATCTACCACGGGATCAAGGAGGCTAAACCCTAGAAGCTAGCCTATGGTATGATTGTTGTAATGGTTGTTCGTCTCTAAGGACTAAAACCCTCGGTTTATATAGACATCGAGAGGGCTAGGGTTACATGGGTAGTCGGGTTACAATGGTAGGAGATTTACATATCTCAGACAAGCCAAGCTTGCCTTCCACACCAAGGAAAGTCCCATCCTGACACGGACGGTCTTCAATCTTGTATCTTCATAGTCTTGGAGTCCGCCGATGATGATAGTCCGCTATCCTGACACCCCTAGTCCAGAATCCTCAATGAAGTTCAAAGCCGATCGCTATTTCTCCTTCCGAGCCACGCCACAAGTATAATGTGTGCTCCACAGAAGACGAGGTGCAGGTCGATTGATGCCTTCTTCCTCGAGGAACGCTGCAAAAAATCCCACCGAGGGAGAACATACCTCCCACTCGGGGCTTAGCCGCAGCCCAAGGCTCGCTTGTTTTTGAGAAAAATCCCAATGACCGAAAGTGAGAGAGCAACCTCCCACTCGGGGCTTAGCTGCAGCCCAGCTCTCGCCTAAGTTTTTGAAAATCCTACCAAGTGAAGAGCAACCTCCCACTGGGGCTTAGCAAGCAGCCCAAGTTTTCGCTCAAGTTTTTGAAAATCCCACTGAAAGTGAAGAGCGAGACTCCCACTCGAGGAGGCTTAGCTGCAGCCCCCCGCCTAAGTTTTTGAAAATCCTACCGAGTGAAGAGCGCACTCCCACTGGGCTTAGCTGCAGCCTAGTGCTCGCCTAAGTTTTTGAAAATCCTACCGAGTGGGGAGAGCAGACCTCCACACTGGGGCTGCAGCCCAGCTGCTCGCCTAAGTATGTTGAGGAACAAGTCGATTGCAATAAGTGCTTCATGCTAGCCCGCAAAGACACCTCAAACCAGATGCAAACATATTCAACGTTGAATCCAAGTTCAGATAACGCCTAACGGAATCAGAAGGTGCTCAGCGCTAAGTCTGCTAAGGTTTATTTGTTACAAAAACCACTCGCATATCGAGGCAAATTTAAAGTATCAAGCATAGAAGTTTACCGCCCTCATGAGGGTCGAAGGCACAACGAATTCGCCTGTGTCGATTCCATCTGGATCCAAGTGGTAGCAGCGATAAAGGTCTCCATGAAGGATCGGAAATCATGCTTCTTGGTATTGGCCACCTTGAGGGGCTGCCAGTTTGTCCTTCAAGGCTTCCTTGCAGGGAACACGGGCCGAGATAGAGCAACATCCGCATCGCACCTGGCAGAAGACTTCTTCCATTCTTGCACTCGACTTGAACATCGCTCACCGAAATATCGAGACTCGAGGTCGCTCGCCAGCTCTCCTGGCTAGAGTGTTGTGTTGATGCGGAAGTTGCGACCTTCATTTTGCGTAGATAGTCGACAACGGCAGCGATGGCGAGACTCGAGTCGGAGCAAATTCATGGCGGCTTCGCTTTTCACAGGAGAGTTGATGGGATCCAGTGTTTATTTCCACGACCGCCTCCTCTCAAAGTTCTTCCGCAGAACTCGCAAACACAACCCTCAAGTCAAGACAACAGCTTTGATGGTATGATCATAGTTAAGATGCCTGCTTTGTACAAAGAGTTACCTTCGAGCATGAGGAATAGCTTGGCGAGTCCTCCCAAAGATAAGCCTCCCGATCATTCTTTCTTTCCCACTAACTCACGTCGGCCTTTGTCACTCAAAGCAATCTTGTCACTCTTCAATGACTTACCTCCTTGTCGTCGCAGATCAAGAGCAGCTTTCAGATTGGTATTTTCCTCAAGCTTGGTGATTGAAGCCGCCTTCCTCCGCGAGCTTGGTCTTCTAAAGCCGTTGCCTCCTAAGTCAAGATCTTTCTTCTTCGTGAGCATCCTCGCTTTTCGCGGCAAGTCACAAGGAGATCAGACCAGAATGGGCAAGAGACAAAAAGTGCCGCCGAGGTTCTCACCAAACATACCTTTTGGCCTCCTCCTTTGCCTTTGTGAAGTTCTCCGACAAGTTTCAGATCAAGTTCGAGCTGATGTGCTTGTTCTCCAATCCTCAAGATAACGAGTCAAGAAGCTCGCAAGATTTCGCGAAGAACCAATCGGCAGACAAGTCAAAGACAGTCACTCTTAGTGACTAAGGAAAAATCATAGCATTTCTAAGACTACAGCCTGAATATAAACATTCGACCATAGTCTCGGAGCCCACACTCAGCTGGTGCACTCAGCGTGTCTCCCCACTAGTTCTATCAGGGCTTAGAGTCGATCAACACCAACAAATAACCAAAGAGAGAGAGAGAGAGAGTGAGTGAGAGAGAGAGAGAGATGTAGTCGATCACAAGCAATGACCACGCCTCGGGACATACACTCAAAGGTGCACTCAGCAGCGCCCCCACCGGTTCTATGATTCCATTCCGACTTGATCGAGTAAAGAAAAAAGCTTAAGATATAAAGACTATGGTCGATCGCCAACAACCCACCATAGCCTTGGGGATTACACCAAAGGGTGCACTCCGCTGTTCCCCCACCAAATCCAGATTTCAATCGACACACCCAAAGGGGTGTACGCATGTGATACTAAGATTTTCTAAAGAAAAGTTTTTAGGTTTCATATCCTAATGTAATAAGCGGTGATCGACTAACCTAGACATTACTCTGAAGAGCTGAACAAGCGCTATAAGCCGCTGGATCGCGCGCCTCGATCGCTTTCACTTGCTCCATCATGACCACCGGGCGATGGCTTCTTTGGCAGCTTTGCTTGGTCTTCGGGACGGGTGGGTCGAGAAAAGTGAAGGCTGATTAGCACTGACGACGACGAAGAGCGCGGCATCTCCGCTGGCACCGCGAAGCGATACGGTAGGTCGAAAGTGACGCTTGTCCCTCCACAACTAACGCCTCGGTGCCGACGAACTCGCTACCTTGCCAGCCAGATAAGCTTCTATTCCTCCTCTGCCTCAAGGTTCCTCGCCATCGCCATCGTGAAGGTCAATGATGATGTTAGTTGAGCTGCGTAAAAGATTCAAAGTTAAAAATGAAGATCCTACCGACCGAAAACGGTTACAAAGGCCATACCCAGGTTGGAAGTGACAAAGATCCTCCATTTCATGATACTCAGGACGGTCGAGGTATCGGCGTAGCAACACCGCAGCTCTGTAAGTCACCGGTCACCAATGCATCCACTGCCAAGTATAAATCCATGTGAAACAAGAAAAACTTAAGTTACGCCATTACCCCGAGATAGTGGGGATAACCATCTTCATCTTCTAAGAAGGCCTTTCGTTTGGCTTCTCGACGATGCCACTCGAGATTGCTTCAGCCGCTTTCTTAGCTCGGCAAGACAGAGAAGTAGTCCGAGGATGCTTGGTCGACTGCATGACAGCGCGCGACTTCATTACCGCTCAACCGCAGGTCATGGACAAGCTTCAGCGGCCTCTTCGTAACGGGAGGTGCAACTTCTCCTCCTCCTTCCTCTTCCTCCTCATCAGAGTCATCATCTTCATTGTCGCCATCACCATCCGAATCCCACTCCTCCGGCTTTCTTCGCCCACTTCCATCCTCCTCCCCGGGCCGGTGCGCCATACCCATTGGGCATCGAAAGTACAACTCTGGCAGGCCTCGGCAGCATAACAAAACAAGACAAAGGTCCATCGACCGATTTGTGCAGGAAATGTAATGAATAAAATAGACGCACAACCAGGATAAGTGGTCATACCGCGGTCCTGCCTTCAGAGGTATGGTCGAAAGTGGTGGATCCTCCTCAGCCCTCACGAGGGTTATCCTTATTCCCTCGTGATGGCGTGTTGAGGGAGTCCTCGATCGGGGTGTCCGGACAGCCGGACTATCATCGTCCACGGACTCCAAGACTACTTAAGATATAAGATTGAAGACTCCGCCCCGCGGTCCTAATGGGACTTTCTTGGCGTGAAGGCAAGCTTGGCGACACGGATATGTAGATCTCCTACCATTGTAGCCGACTCAGGTAACCCTAGCCTCCTCCGGTGTCTATATAAACCGAGGGCTTTACTCCGTGAGGACACAACATACATTACAACAATCATACCATAGGCTAGTTTTAGGGTTTAGCCTCCTTGATCTCGTGGTAGATCCACTCTTGTACTACCCATATCATCAATATTAATCAAGCAGACATAGGGTTTTACCTCCATCGAGAGGGCCCAAACTCCGTAAAACATCGCGGTCCTCGCCTCCTATTACCATCCGCCTTAGACGCACAGCCCGACCCCCTACCCGAGATCCACCGGTTTTGACACGACATTGGTGCTTTCTATTGAGAGTTCTCCGTGTCGTCTGCCGCCATAGGCTTGGCATCTACAACCAACGACGCTGTCCTCGGTGAGACTTTTCTCCCTGGACAGATCTTCATGTTCGGG
>JAHHZJ010005339.1:0-32077 GCA_021437245.1 Aegilops speltoides | reverse complement strand
GGTGCTCATTTTGTCTGGGCCTTCAGTTTAATGTTTTTATTCAGCGGCCGTGGTTATTGGCAAGAACTCATTGAATCTATCGTTTGGGCTCATAACAAATTAAAAGTTGCTCCTGCTACTCAGCCTAGAGCCTTGAGCATTATACAAGGACGCGCTGTAGGAGTAACCCATTACCTTCTGGGTGGAATTGCCACGACATGGGCATTCTTCTTAGCGAGAATTATTGCAGTAGGATAGTGGCTAGGAGGATTTGAAAGGCATTATGGAATTAAGATTTCCCAGGTTTAGCCAAGGCTTAGCTCAGGACCCCACTACTCGTCGTATTTGGTTTGGTATTGCTACCGCACATGATTTCGAAAGTCATGATGATATTACTGAAGAACGTCTTTATCAGAACATTTTTGCTTCTCACTTTGGGCAATTAGCAATAATCTTTCTATGGACGTCCGGAAATCTGTTTCATGTAGCTTGGCAAGGAAATTTTGAATCATGGATACAGGATCCTTTACACGTAAGACCTATTGCTCATGCGATTTGGGATCCTCATTTTGGTCAACCCGCTGTGGAAGCCTTTACTCGAGGAGGTGCTGCTGGTCCAGTGAATATTGCTTATTCTGGAGTTTATCAGTGGTGGTATACAATAGGATTACGCACCAATGAGGATCTTTATACTGGAGCTCTTTTCTATTATTTCTTTCTACGCTGTCCTTAATAGCGGGTTGGTTACATCTACAACCCAAATGGAAACCAAGCCTTTCGTGGTTCAAAACGCGGAATCTCGTCTCAATCATCATTTGTCAGGACTTTTCGGGGTAAGTTCTTTGGCTTGGACAGGACATTTAGTTCATGTTGCTATTCCCGCATCCAGGGGGGAGTACGTTCGATGGAATAATTTCTTAGATGTATTACCCTATCCCCAGGGGTTGGGACCCTTTGACGGGTCAATGGAATCTTTATGCCCAAAACCCTGATTCGAGTAATCATTTATTTGGTACCGCTCAAGGAGCGGGAACTGCCATTCTAACTCTTCTTGGGGGATTCCATCCACAAACACAAAGTTTGTGGCTGACCGATATGGCTCACCATCATTTAGCTATTGCATTTATTTTTCTCATTGCCGGTCACATGTATCGAACTAACTTCGGAATTGGGCACAGTATTAAAGATCTTTTAGAAGCGCATACTCCTCCGGGGGGTCGATTAGGGCGTGGGCATAAGGGCCTTTATGACACAATCAACAATTCGATTCATTTTCAGTTAGGTCTTGCTCTAGCTTCTTTAGGGGTTATTACTTCCTTAGTAGCTCAACATATGTACTCTTTACCTCCTTATGCATTCATAGCACAAGACTTTACTACTCAAGCTGCTTTATATACTCATCACCAATATATTGCAGGGTTCATCATGACAGGGGCTTTTGCTCATGGAGCTATTTTTTTCATTAGGGATTACAATCCGGAACAGAATGAGGATAATGTATTGGCAAGAATGTTAGACCATAAAGAAGCTATCATATCTCATTTAAGTTGGGCTAGCCTCTTTCTAGGATTCCATACCTTGGGCCTTTATGTTCATAACGACGTCATGCTTGCTTTTGGTACTCCAGAAAAGCAAATCTTGATCGAACCTATATTTGCCCAATGGATACAATCTGCTCATGGCAAGACGACCTATGGGTTCGATATACTCTTATCTTCAACGAATGGCCCCGCTTTCAATGCGGGTCGAAGCCTATGGTTGCCCGGATGGTTGAATGCTGTTAATGAGAATAGTAATTCGCTTTTCTTAACAATAGGACCTGGGGATTTCTTGGTTCATCATGCTATTGCTCTAGGTTTGCATACAACTACATTGATTTTAGTAAAGGGCGCTTTAGATGCACGCGGTTCCAAATTAATGCCGGATAAAAAGGATTTTGGATATAGTTTTCCTTGTGACGGCCCAGGGCGCGGCGGTACTTGTGATATTTCTGCTTGGGACGCATTTTATTTGGCAGTTTTCTGGATGTTAAATACCATTGGGTGGGTTACTTTTTATTGGCATTGGAAACATATCACATTATGGCAGGGCAACGTTTCACAATTTAATGAATCCTCCACTTATTTGATGGGATGGTTAAGAGATTACCTATGGTTAAACTCTTCACAACTTATCAATGGATATAATCCTTTTGGGATGAATAGTTTATCGGTATGGGCGTGGATGTTCTTATTTGGACATCTTGTTTGGGCTACTGGATTTATGTTCTTAATTTCCTGGCGGGGGTATTGGCAGGAATTAATTGAGACTTTAGCATGGGCTCATGAACGCACACCTTTAGCTAATTTAATTCGCTGGAGAGATAAGCCCGTGGCTCTTTCCATTGTGCAAGCAAGATTGGTTGGATTAGCTCACTTTTCCGTGGGTTATATATTCACTTATGCAGCTTTCTTGATTGCCTCAACATCAGGCAAGTTTGGTTAATTTAGTTTGTTTTTTTGTACTGTATCAGCACCTAGTTCATTACTCTTGATAGAGAGGGAGGATCTGCCTTTTTAGATTTCTTTTTCTATTTATTTTTCCATCTAGGATTAGAACCGTATACTTGGTAATAATAGCAACGACACATTATGGCAAAAAAAAGTTTGATTCAGAGGGAGAAGAAGCGGCAGAAATTAGAACAGAAATATCATTTGATTCGTCAATCTTTAAAAAAAAAGATAAGAAGCAAAGTTTCTCCCTTGAGTTTGAGTGAAAAACGAAAATGCGAGAAAATTGCAATCCCTACCGCGTAATAGTGCACCTACACGCCTTCATCGACGTTGTTTTTTGACCGGAAGACCTAGAGCTAACTATCGACATTTTGGGCTATCCGGACACGTACTTCGAGAAATGGTTTATGAATGTTTGTTACCGGGTGCAACAAGATCCAGTTGGTAAGGATAAAATACCCTTTCGTATTTGTATGGATTTCTGGAATTGATAATCATAGAGGAGCCCTCTTTACCATTCTGTATAAATGGACTATTCTATTTGTATAGATATTGGTAGAGGGGCGTATCCAACCCTCTTTTATCCACTAGTTACCCCTCTTTAGTTTAAGAGTATAGAGCAGTTTGGTAGCTCATAAGGCTCATAACCTTGGGGTTGCGGGTTCGATTCCCACTACCGGCTCCATACTCCTTCTTTATGATATATGCATGATATAATATATACATCATGCATTTGTATCTGGATTTTTTGATTTCCTAAAAGAGTTTTGGTCTAACAGTTTTTCTCGGAAGAAGAAAAAAAAAAAAGAAAGAAAATATGAAAGAAAAGCGTCCATTGTCTAATGGATAGGACAGAGGTCTTCTAAACCTTTGGTATAGGTTCAAATCCTATTGGACGCAATCTTATTTCTATCTATTCTTTAAATAACTATACTAAACTAAAACAAAGAAAACTTTTTGCATGATTCAAATGAAAATCTTTCTCAACGATTCCTATTCTACTAACAAGAGTAGACATGCAAAATTTATTTGTTACTGAAGAGAAACCGTTCCAGCTGTTCCTGAATAGCTTCCTTCAAAAGGATTTCCGCTTGCTCGGTGAATGTCTTGCTAGAAGATATAATTTCTTGGAATTGAGGTTTAGTATCTTTTAGATGTTTACGTAACTCATCCAGAAATTTATTTACCTGTTCAATTTCTAACGAATCAAGATATCCTCTTGTTCCGGTATAAATAGTAGCTATCTGCTCTTCCACTGGGAGAGGATTTGCCTGGGATTGTTTAAGCAATTCCCTTAATCGTCGACCCCTTGCCAATTGATTCTGACTTGTTTTATCGAGAGCAGAGGCGAATTGTGCAAAGGCTTGTAACTCTGCGAATTGAGCTAGTTCCAATTTTGATTTGCCAGCTACTTGTTTCATGGCTTTAATTTGAGCCGCGGATCCTACTCTGGAAACAGAAATACCCACATTAATAGCGGGTCGAATTCCGGCATTGAATAGATCCGCAGATAAGAATATTTGTCCATCTGTAATGGAGATTACATTAGTAGGAATATAGGCGGAAACGTCTCCAGATTGAGTCTCAACTATTGGTAAAGCGGTCATACTTCCTTCGCCTAAAAGAGAATTTAATTTAGCGGCTCTTTCTAAAAGGCGTGAATGCAAATAAAAAACATCCCCTGGATAAGCCTCACGGCCGGGAGGTCTTCTTAATAGAAGGGACATTTGGCGATAAGCTTGTGCCTGTTTGGAGAGATCATCATAAATTATTAAAGTATGCCGTTCGCGGTACATAAAATACTCAGCCAGGGCTGCTCCCGTATAAGGAGCGAGGTATTGTAATGTAGCAGGTGAATCCGCCATTTCAGCTACTACAATAGTGTATTCCATGGCCCCCTCCTCATGGAAAGTAGTTACTACTTGAGCTACGGAGGATGCTCTTTGACCGATAGCTACATAAACACATATTACACCTTGCCCTTTTTGATTGAGAATTGTATCTGTGGCTACTGCTGTTTTGCCAGTCTGTCTGTCCCCAATAATTAACTCTCGCTGACCGCGCCCTATAGGGATCATCGAATCGATAGCAATAAGCCCTGTTTGAAGAGGTTCGTATACGGAACGCCTGGAAATTATACTTGGAGCAGGAGATTCAATTAAGCGAGATTCGGAAGCTATAATTTCGCCTTTCCCATCAATAGGTTTAGCCAGAGCATTTACAACACGACCCAAGTAAGCCTCACTCACGGGTATCTGAGCAATTCTTCCTGTTGCTTTTACAAAACTTCCCTCTTGTATCATCAACCCATCGCCCATTAATACAATCCCAACATTTTTGGATTCCAAATTCAGAGCAATACCCCTAGTACCTTCTGCAAATTCGACTAATTCACCTGACATTATTTCACCAAGACCTATAATACGAGCAATCCCATCCCCCACTTGAACTACGCGACCTATATTCTCAATCCCTACTTTCCTATTATATTGTTCAATACGTTCGCGGAGAATTTTATGAATTTCGTCGACTCGAAGGGTTGCCATTAGTGTTTCTTGACTCTTTTTCGGAAGCAAGGGAAAAATAATGCCTAAATTCTAAACGAAAGTAGAAGTTCAAGGCCTAATTAATTTAATTATCTCTTCCATTCCAGGGACCCGAGAATGCCAATATTAGCACGAATCGTACGGAAATGTAACTCGGTATTCAAACAACTATTCAGAGTTCCTAGAGCTCCTTGTACGGCCTGTTGGAAAACCCGCTGTCGGACCTGATTCATTGCCCTTTGTTTTTCAAAATAAAGGGTTTCGTTTTTAGACTTTTCCAATTGTTCCAAACTAATAGAAGTAGCATTAATCAAATTTGCTTTTTCTCGTTCTATCTCAGAGTATCCATTCATTCGATACTCATCCGCTTCTAGTTCGACTTTCTGTAATCGAATCCGAGCTTTTCGAGTTGCTCAATGGTCCCTCTACGCAATTCTTCTGAATTTCGAATAGTACTCAAGATCCTCTGTTTTCGATTATCTAATAAATCTTTTAATGAAAGTAGATTATTTTGTAAGTTTACAACTTTTATGATCTCTTCCCGAACCAAACATGAATCTTTCGATTCATTTGGCTCTCACGCTCCTTATTTTTTTTTTTTTCTATAGCTATTTCCATATCTTTTTTAAGTAATGAGCCTATCCTCTATCTTCTTTTTTATGTTTATATTTCAATATACCGAAACCTATATAAGACTAGATAAATATTAAGAGGACTCTTCCGCCTAGATAAAAATATATCATGGTCAGCAAAGTTGTTTCTTTATTTTTATTTGCCCTCTTTAATAATTTCAATTTCATTAAGAAAAACTAACTAAATAAATGGAAAATGAAAATTAATAGAATTCTTTTTTTTTTTTCTTCAAATCCAAAAAATTTCTCTTTTTTATACATAGGTCGTCGATTCGGCATTGGTTAAAAAAGGGCAGGGTGCCCCCTTTTTTTTTTCTAGTAAATAGTTCAAACCATTTTATCGATATGAGTGTTCTATATCAGATAAATTTTACATTAGCTATTTCCCGTTTAAATTCGGTACTAATACTAATATAGTTGTAGAAAGAGTACCTCTTTTTGCCTGGACTTCAAGCAGTTTAGCTTTAACCGTGTTAATGGTCTCACATTCTTGGTTTATAGAGAATCAAAGTTGATTTACCAATGAGTCGCGAAATGCTATGGTTCTTCCATATGATTTCTGAATTTATTCAGAAGTAATTCGTCGAGATCGTGCACCCTTTTCTTATTTATCCGAAAAATACTAAAAAATATTATAAAGTGCAGCCGGATAGATCCAATCTATTCTTGAAATAGACAACTCGCACACACTCCCTTTCCAAAAAAAATCAAAACACCAACCACTACAGTTAGATTTATTAGATTTGTTGCTAAAATATCGGTATTAAGCCCGAAACTGCCAGCGGATGGCCAGTGAGCTAAAAAAACGAAAGAATGGGTTACATTTTTCATATGCTCTCCTCTTATAGATAGGACGAACAAAGAACAAAGTTTTTCGATCACTTACTTCGCTCGCCCTTTTTTGATCGGTTTTTTTAATGCAAATAGATTCAATCTAGTAATTTCTTTTAGATTAAGTCTTACGTCTTGTTTGACCGGTGAAAGACTTCCTTTGTTGAAATGTTCTGTTCCAAAAATTCCTAAAATAAAAGGAAAAAACTTTCCACTTTCCTAAACTTTCCTAAACTAAGGACGGGAAATAAGAAGGTGAGCATATCTTCTAAATTAATAATACTCAACTCAGCCCTTCCTAGAATGGGGTATTATCTGTCCCGATAAATAGATAATTCCAGGAGTAATAAATAGGAGTAAATTAAATAAAGTATTGATATAATTGGAATTGCGGAAGCAAATACCAATTTACTAAAAAAAGAAAAAAGTATCTAATCGAAATCGAAAGAATTTTTTTTTAAGATTAAACAAAAGGGTTCGCAAATAAAAGCGCTAGTGCCACAACTAGTCCATAAATTGTTAAAGCTTCCATAAAAGCTAGACTAAGCAATAAAGTACCTCGTATTTTACCTTCTGCTTCTGGCTGTCTCGCAATACCTTCTACAGCTTGTCCTGCAGCAGTACCTTGACCAACTCCAGGTCCAATAGAAGCAAGCCCTACGGCCAATCCAGCAGCAATAACAGAAGCAGCAGCAATTAGTGGATTCATGGTGAGTAGTTCCTCGTGTCAAAAAAAAGAAATGGTTAAGGATACAATCAACCAATAAATTCTTACTTCTAAGCTCTATTGGGGAGAAGTAAAGTAACTAAAAAGTACAAATTGAAATCAAATTGAAATGATAATGTGAATTGTCCGAACTACATAGAAGGGAATTCCATATCCATATATCGGATTAGATAATGAATCTAACCTAGGAATATATAATATCCTATATATACATTTGTTTCTTCTATTTTGTTTGCATATTTTCTCATTTTCTATTGAATCGGATTCTAAAATCATTGCTTAAAGTGGAAACCCGCATAAAAGAGGACTCCACTTATGGACATTAAGGATATTATAGTATAGATCTAGCCTGACTCCACCCTCCTTAATGCATATATACTTTGAAAATTCCATAATATAGTCTATTCTATTCTCTCTCCTACAACTCTAGGCTATATATTCATACGCATTTCTAACTATTTTTTTGCAACCAAGCAGATTATCCGGAACCATGCATGAATTGAGCTAAGCTGCAAAAAAATACTATTTCCAAAAATAGTCAATTCAATGATGACCTCCATGGATTCACCTATATAGGCTGCGGCTAATGTTGCAAAAATAAGAGCTTGAATACCGCTTGTAAATAATCCAAGAAACATGACCGGTATAGGGATTACTAAGGGGACTAAAGAAACAAGAACAACAACGACTAATTCATCCGCCAATATATTCCCGAAAAGTCGAAAGCTAAGTGATAATGGTTTTGTGAAATCTTCTAGGATGTTAATTGGTAAAAGGATTGGAGTTGGTTTAATATATTTCTCGAAATAGCTCAATCCTTTTTTGCTAAGACCAGCATAAAAATATGCCGCTGACGTGAGTAAAGCTAAAGCAACAGTAGTATTTATATCATTCGTGGGCGCTGCTAATTCCCCATGGGGTAACTCTATAATTTTCCAAGGTAAAAGAGCACCCGACCAATTCGAAACAAAAATAAAAAGGAACATAGTTCCAATAAAGGGAACCCAGGGACCATATTCTTCTCCAATCTGAGTTTTGCTCAAGTCTCGAATAAACTCAAGGACATATTCAAAAAAATTCTGACCGTCGGTCGGGATGGTTTGTGGATTCCGAACAGCTATGACAACTGAACCTAGCAAGATAGTAATTACGACCCAAGAAGTGATGAGTACTTGGGCATGAATTTGGAAACCTCCTATTTGCCAATAGAAGTGTTGGCCTACTTCTACACCCGATATATCGTATAACCCCTTGAGTGTTTTAATGGAACAAGGTATAATATTCATATTGTCCTCTGATAAAAATTGAACTTCAAAAAAGGAATTCTTTTGATTCAACCATCTCTTTCTCAACTCAGCAACTTGAAGTATTAATCTTATATTTAGGATACCAAGAAAGCACATCAGATCATAATATATATCAATACCCTCTAATATATATCAATATTCCCCTTCTTTTTCTATGCAAAAAAATTCTATGCAAAAAAAAGATATAGTAAAGTAAGTGATTCCATAAATTTACGCAGTTGCCCAAGAATTCACTATATATTCTTAATCAACGATTTCTTATATAGAGAGAACGGCCCTCACAAATTGAAAATACTAATTTGTTAAGAATCAATCGAATTGAAGTCATAGTGTCATCGTTGGCTGGAATCGATATATTCGCGAGATCCGGGTCACAATTTGTATCGACTAAAGAAATAGTAGGAATCCCCAAAATGGCACATTCCCGAAGAGCTATATACTCTTTTTGCTGATCAAGGACGATCACAATGTCTGGCAATCTCGTCATATATTTGATCCCGCCGAGATACCTTTGCAAGGTAGATAATTTTCTCTTCAAGATTGCCACATCTCTTTTTGGGAGATGGTGGAATTTTCCCATTTTTTCTTCTGCTCTTAAGTCTCTAAATTGAGAAAGTCTAGTTTTCGTAATCGACCAATTCGTTAACATACCACTGAACCACTTTTTATTAACATAATGACAACGAGCCCTTATTGCAGCTGATGCTACTAAATCTGTTGCTCTTTTTTTGGTACCAACAATTAAGAAACTTTTTCCCTGACTTGCTGCATCAAAACTAAATCACAAGCTTCTGATAAAAACGAGCCGTTCTAGCGAGATTTATAATATGAGTACCTTTACGCTTTGCCGAAATGTAAGGGCCATTTTAGGATTCCATTTCTTAATACCATGACCAAAATGAACTCCTGCTTCTATCATCTCTTTCAAATTAATGTTCCAATATCTTCTTGTCATTTTTCCACACTTCCTTTTTTTAATCCTACCATTCCATTACGGAATTTAGTTCTTTTGAAGATTAAGAAAGATCCGAAATAGCTTGAAATAAATAATAATTGTTCCGAGAGAACCTTGTACTAAGATAAGAGTTGGCCATTGATACATGGTATAAACATAACCACCTTAATGAATTAACTGACTTGTTTTACTTATTAAAATAAAAATCTTAAAAATCTAAAATTTGACCTGTTAGTGTTCTAAGTTCAAAAGTCTAGTAAAGTAAAAATATTTTTATGTATCCTTAAATGATATAGGGTTAAATGTTAAATGGGGTTCTTATGTCTCATAAAATTGTTTGTTACGTCAGAATCTGAAGAAACTAATTCTGTATGGAGAAACAAAAATCTCTCATTTCCGACGCGAATAGATTTTTTTTTATTTCGAAATAAAGGTTCTTGTCTTGTGGGGAACGATGCACAAATTTTGGAATCCGGTACCAACAGGTATAATCCCCCCCAGAACTACGTTTTCTTTCAAGCCTTTCAACCAATCAATGCGACCTCGTAGGGCAGCTTTTGCTAAAACTCGAGCAGTTTCTTGAAAACTTGCTTCAGATATGAAACTTTGGGTATTCAGGGAAGCCCTTGTTATTCCCAATAAGATTGCCCGATAATAGATCGATTCATCCAAAGCTCGCCCTGCTCGTTCCGCTCGCAATAGTCCGATTAATTCCCCAGGCGAAAAAACATTAGACATTCCATCTTCGGAAACCCGCACTTTTGATGTTACTTGGCGTATAATAATCTCTATATGTCTATTATGGATCTGTACCCCTTGGGATCGATAAACCTTTTGGATTTTATTAACCAAAGAGATACGACTTTGGGCTATGGTTAGCTCAGCTCCAATCAAGAATCCCCAAGGGACCCCAAGAATTCTTGGTATACGCTCATTCCAATCCTCAATTCTCCTTTCGAGATTTGGGGATAATGAATCAATTGAACGCGCTTCAAAGATTTGTTCCACTTTTGGAAGACCTTGCGTTATGTCACTAGATCTCGATTTTTCATATATAAACGTAACTAACCTATCTCCCTTGTAAAGGATTTCTCCATAATGACCATTAACAGTTGCTCCTGTAGTGGCCAAATAAGGTTTAGCTGCTCTTATAACAAAGGAATTCATATTTACAATGAAAATTTGACCGGATTTTTTTATGTGCGATTTAAATAGACATACATTTTCACAAATAAATTGTCCAAGGTGAATTATTGCCAATGTCTCTTCCCAAGAATCATGATGGACAAAGTGACAATTCAAAAGGAATGGATCCAACATTATGTTACTATCGAAATTAGAAATCCTTTTATTTTCATCTATTAAAGAGTATTTAAGTTCTTGAAGTACTTGGAAGGTTTGTTTTAAATTGTCAACGAACAAATATTTTTTTAACAGGATTTTATTATGCGTTAGTAAATAGTAAGATGAAGAAAAATGCGATATACTAGCTACAATAGCGCCTAAGGGCCCAAAAATTTCTCGAATAGGAATTCTAGGATTCCATTCTTTTATCGCATTGGGATGTTTTGAATTCTTGAATAAACCAATTCGAGAACAGTTGGATGCCGACAAAATCATCAAAGAGTGGTATTCTTTATTTCGATTCAACAAAGTGCCAATAGCTTCTGGATGTTGGCTAAGTGATTCAATCTTCGCCTTGGAATAAAAAGAATTGATATTGGCGCGATCTAACCTATTATGGGGAATCGGTCCTGCACTTGTCCTATCATACCTTTTTCGTGTATACGAAATAGTGGACTTGACTAACTCAATTCTTAGGAAATCGCGAATAAGATCATTTGCTCTTACCTCAACAAGGGAAGCACCAGCCTTTTCTTTTTCTTCTTGTTCCCAATTCACTACTAAGCAAGTTCTAACAAATTGACTATTTGTGTGATAAATTCTTTGAGTTAACTTGCTATTTTCATGAGAAATAAAATTGACAAGTCGAATTTGGAGATTATTTTCTTCTTGCAAGAGATCCTGCGGGAAAAGTGTTGCTAAATTTCTTCCTTCGTCCATTTCATATGCCACTGTAGGGCGAACGGAAACAAAATACTTTTCCTTGCTCTTGAGAATTTTTTTCCGTTGAACATAGACCCAATTTTTCCTTTTTTTTGATTCCTTAGAATCTTTTTTTTGTCTTTCTGGCGGTATCAAACAGCCACCTAATATCTTATCCGCCTCTTCAGGAAAATGAATATCTCCGGAAAATATTTTGAGTTCCGTATGGCTTTTTTTTCTCTTCACTCGGACCAGTCCGCCTAGTCGACTTCTTGTATTTTTTGTGAGTTGTGTATCCACTCCAATAATACTATTGTCAAGTATCTTTAGGGATGAAGATCTCGGCAAGATATGAAGTTCTTGAAGAATGAAAAAAAACCGATCTACTTCTTTTTGGTATTTTAGACTAAATTCTTTTGTTCCTCGATGCTCAATCAAACCCTCTTTTTTTAAGATGGAATCTTCCTCTGGGCTCTCGTATTCATCCTCTGAATCTTCTTCTGAGTCTTCCTCTAAAGTACCATATTTTTCCTCTGCGCTTTCCCCGGGGCTGCCATATTCGTCTTCTGAGTCTTCCTCTATAGTTCCATATTCGTCCTCTTGGGTCCTATATTTGCTCTCTGGGCTCCCATATTCCTCTTCTGAGTCTTTCTCTAAAGTCCTATATTCGTTCTCTGGGTTCCCATATTCGTTTTCTGGGCTCCCATATTCGTCTTCTAGGGTTTCATATTCGTATTCGTCTTCTAGGATTCCATATTTAGATTCTTCTAGGGTTTCATATTCATATTCGTCCTCTCGGGTCCTGTATTCGTCTTCTAGGGTCTCATATTCCTCTTCTGAGTCTTCCGCTCGAGTCCTATATTCTTCTTCTAGGGTCCTATATCTAAATTTAACAATTCCTGAACCCTTTTTATCTTTTCTGTATCGGGGATCGTCAAAATAAGCAAAAATAGTATTTCTACGTAAAACACCCATAAGGGGGATTTCAATCGAAATCCCAAAACAGGATATAAGTTCTTTCTCTTGTTCTTGATGATATTGTAATGGAATGACGAACCTATTTCTTCGCTTTTTCGCCAACAAATCTGAATTATCTTGAAAAATAGAAGGATAGATAAAATTCCAATGGCCATTGGACATGATTCGATCCGACGTTGAATAATCAAGAATTTCCCTATCTTTTTTACCATAAGTATTCATTTGATCTTGATCCTTGTGGAGTGAAAAAGACGCTATACTGGATCTGCACATACTTACTGACAATATCCATAAATGGCTTGTTTTTGGTAATCGGCGAAGATTACCATATTGATATTCGGGCGCATGGTAAACATCAGTACTCCAGTGCATTTCGCCGTCTGATTCAGAATAAATATGCTTTTGTACCCTTTCTTTAAAATGTAAAGTGGACGTTCCGGCACGAATCTCCGCAATTACTTGTTCGGATTTTACATATTGATCATTTTGCACTAGAATCAAGCTTTTGAGGAATATTCACACTATATAGAATATCTTGACTCTGAATAGTTACATGCAAGTCTATATAACATAGAAAAGCAGGCTGCCCATGACGGGTACGTGTGGGGTGAACCAAATTCTCATTGAATTTTATTTTTCCATTCGAAGGATCGTACAAGGTCGGCAGTACCCCTGTGAATACTCCGCCAGTATGAAAAGTTCTTAATGTTAGTTGAGTCCCTGGCTCCCCAATTGATTGACCTGCAATAATACCTACGGCTTCTCCCAATTCGACCAGATCACTATGAGTAGGACTCCGGCCATAGCATAATTGACAGATCCAAGAAGTGCTTCGGCAAGTAAAGGGGGTTCTAATATATATTGGTTGTGCTCGAAATGGTTGTGCTCGAAAGGCAGTTATGAATCGATTGACTAATCCAATTCCAATATCTTGATTTCGCGCGGCAATGCATCGTGAACCGATATATATATCGTCTGCTAATACACGACCAATTAGTGTTTGGACAAAAAGTTTTTCCGTCATCCCATTTTGAGGACTTACAGAAATACCTCGGATAGTACCACAATCTCTTCTACGCACAATAATATGTTGAACTACTTCAACAAGTCTACGTGTAAGATATCCAGCATCTGCTGTTCGCACAGCAGTATCTACAACCCCTTTGCGGGCTCCATAGCAGGAAATTATATATTCTGTCAAAGAAAGTCCCTCGCGTAAATTGCTTTGAATAGGTAAATCAATCATTTGTCCTTGAGGGTCCGACATTAATCCTCTCATACCTACTAATTGGTGTACTTGAGATGCATTTCCTCTGGCTCCTGAAAAAGACATTAGATAGACTGGATTAGAAGGATCCGTTATCCGAAAATTTGAATTCATTTCTTGTTTCAAATATTCACTTGTCGCATACCATATCTCAACAGATTGGCGTAATTTTTCTACCGCGTGTACAGCCCCATAATAATAGTGTTTCTCCAAAAGAAAACTCTGTTGTTCCGCGTCTTGGACTAACCATCCCTTAGAGGGTATTGTTAAAAGATCCTCGATTCCTAACGAAATCGATGTAGTAGTGGCTTGATGGAAGCCCAGAGTCTTTAGTTGATCCAGTATATGGGATGTATATCCCATTCCAAAATGATCTATTAATCTGCTAATAAGTCGTTTCATACCAGTTCCGTCTATCTCTTTATTATGAAAGACCAGATTGGCCCGTTCCGCCATACATAAGTACCCCCTTTTCGGCTGAGTAGGATTCGACAATTGCTGAGTAGGATTCGACAATGGGTCTGAGTCAGTGATTCGAAAATTTAATTAACTTAATTGCCTCAATCTCAATCTGGATTCGCGTGGCAAATAATGATGATACTAGGGAAATCGGAATGCCCCCCGAAAGGGGAGGGGCATCGCCGAATCTAACTTTCTTGTTTAGGTAGTGTATGAATAGGCCTGACTAAATCCTTGTATGGCTTCCTCTATTTCTCTATAAAAAGAAATATGACCAAGAGTGGTTCGAATGTATATCGAACGAATTTCTTTTTTTCTATTTCCCATTATTAGATAGTGGGCATAAATCTCATGATAAGTCCCCAAAGATTCATATTGAACTTCAATCGGAACTTCTCTTGACCCAATGACGCGTTGATCCAGGTTCCATCGTAGCCACAAGGGACTATCTAAACTGATTAGTTTTTGTCTATAAGCTCCCAGTGCATCATAAGAACTAGAAAAATGGGGTTCTTTATCTTTCCTATATTTAGAATTATTATTATTATTGTAATTTACTTTTAGATTTGGATAGTTTCTGCAACTATTATATCTATTTGCACAAATACCCCGACGCTTTCCAATCGTTAATACATAAAGCCCGATAAGCATGTCTTGGGTTGGTACGCAAATAGGATCCCCAATAGCGGGAGATAAGAGATTCATATGAGAAAACATAAGTAAACGGGCTTCTGCCTGAGCTTCCAAGGATAAAGGTAGATGAACAGCCATTTGATCTCCATCAAAGTCCGCATTGAAACCCTTACACACTAATGGGTGTAAAGAAATAGTACGCCCCTCTACTAAAGTGGGTTGAAAGGCCTGTATGCCTAATCTATGCAGGGTAGGTGCTCTATTTAACAGTACAGGATGTCCCCGCATAACTTCTTGAAGTATTTCCCATACAATGGGTTCTTTTTCCCAAATTTTCCTTTTAGCAATCCTTACATTAGAAGTGGCGCGTTTCGTGATTAAATCGCGAATTACAAATAGCTGAAAAAGCTTTATTGCTATCTCTAGAGGTAATCCACATTGATGTAATGAAAGCGAAGGACCCACAACAATGACAGAACGCCCCGAGTAATCGACCCGTTTCCCAAGCAGAGTCTCGCGAAACCTTCCCTCTTTACCTTCAATTACATCTGAAAGTGATTTGTATACTTTATTGTGACCATCCCTCGTCGGTTGCCCGCGGGACCCACTATCAAGAAGTGTATCCACGGCTTCTTGTACCAATTTTTCCTGGCACATTACTAAATCTGCTGGCGCTAATTCACTTCTTTTTAATAGATAGGCAAGATTGTTGTTCCGACGGATAACTCTCTTATAAAGTTCATTAATGTCTGAAGTCACTACTTTATCTCCAGACCTATAAACAATAGGTCTCAATTCGGGAGGAAGAACCGGTAATAAGCACAAAACCATCCATTCTGGTTCTACATTTGTTTGAATAAAATGTTTCGCCAATTGCATGCGTCTAATCAAAAAAACTTTTCTTATTCGTCTTTTTCTATCTTCCCACTCATCTCCACTATACCCCTCGTCTTCTAATTCCTTCCATTCGACCAAAGAATTCTCTATAATAATTCGCAAATCCAAATCTGCTAATTGTTCTCTAATAGCACCTGCTCCTGTCGCAATTTCCCGATTTCGAAATGTTGCAAAGCCTGGGGTAGAAAAAAAGGGAGAAATGCTGTGGTTACAGGATGCAATTTCCTCTTCGAATAAACCTCGTAATCGTAAAAAAGTGGGTTTTTTAGTGCTGGGCCTAGCAAAAGAGAAATCGCCGTATACTAGGCCCTCCAACTTCTTAAGAGGTTTATCTAAAAGATTCGCGATATAACTAGGAAGACCTTTCAAATACCACACATGAGTCACGGGACATGCGAGTTTGATGTATCCCATTTGATATCTTCGTATCCGAGAATCCACAAATTCTACCCCGCATTTTTGGCAAAATCTTTCGTCTTCGTTTTCAGCTCCGCTCGCTCGAGAATTGCCACAAGCGCAAATCCCGCTTTTTATGGGTCCAAAGATTCTTTCGCAAAACAATCCATCTTTTTCTGGTTTATCGGTTTTATAATGAAAAGTAGAGGGCCTTGTGACTTCGCCAACGACTTCTCCATTAGGTAGGTTTTTGTTAGCCCAAGCCTTTATTTGTTGAGGGGAAACGAGTCCAATTTGAAGTTGTTGATGTTTATATTGGTCAATCATAAAATAGAAATAAGAAAAGAATTTATATTTATTCCGATCAAACTTCCTCCCTATTAACCTGGAAGTTCTTTTCAGATACAAGGAAATGATTCAGTTCTAGAGCCAAAGATCGTAGTTCTCGAACGAGCACTCGAAAAGATTCTGGAGGATCCTCATGATTAGGTATTCTTTTTCCCCAGATCGTAGCATTAAGTATTTCTTGGCGAGCTATAAGATGGTCAGATTTATAAGTAAGTATCTCTTGTAAAATATGAGCAACACCAAATCCTTCTAAAGCCCAAACTTCCATTTCTCCTACTCGTTGTCCCCCTTGCTTGGCTCTTCCTCTAACCGGTTGTTGTGTAACAAGTGAGTAGGGCCCAGTAGAACGCCCATGAATTTTCTCATCAACTTGATGAATTAATTTTAAGATATAGGACTTCCCTATTAGAACAGGTTGCTCAAAGGGGTCGCCTGTTCTTCCATCAAATATTCTGCTTTTTCCCGGGTACTCGGGTTCAAATACCCATGGATTTTTTGTTTCTTTACTGGCTTCATATAATTCTGAAAACACAAGTTTTCTTGAAGCCTCTTGCTCATATCTCTCATCAAAGGGTGCTATTCTATAATGTTTCTTTAGCAGATCCCCCGCTAATCCGAGTGAGCTTTCAAATATTTGTCCCACATTCATTCGGGAGGGTACTCCTAAGGGATTGAAGACCATATCAACGGGTGTTCCATCTTGCAAATAGGGCATATCTTGCCTAGGCAAAATTTTGGAAATGATCCCTTTATTCCCATGTCTTCCGGCTACTTTATCCCCAACTTTGATTTCACGTTTCTGTAAAATATATACACGAACCATTATGTCGAGCGGGTCCCTTTGGATCCATTTCACATCGATAACGCGCCCTCTTCCACCTATAGGTAATTTCAGAGAAGTTTCTTTTGAAGTGGAAACCTCAAGGCCAAATATGGCCCGTAATAATCCAGCTTCCGCGATATAAGATGATTCGCTCGCTATCTGAGGCGTTAATTTACCTACTAAAATATCACCAGTTTCTACCCAGGATCCCAACCTAACAACTCCATTTCTGTCCAAATTGCGGAGTAAATGTTCTTCTAGATGTGGTATTTCTTTAGTGATTTTTTCAGCGGAGCCCTGGCTTGTCGTATCCGTCTGAATTTCATATTTCCGGATGTGAAAAGAGGTATAAATATCTTCATATACCAAACGTTCGCTAATTAGTACTGCGTCTTCAAAATTGTAACCTTCCCATGGCATATAAGCTACTAATACGTTTTTTCCTAAAGCAAGTTCGCCCCCAACTGTAGCAGCTCCTTCTGCTAAAATTTGTCCTTTTTTAATGGATTTACCCCGTGGAACCCGAGGTTTTGGTGCATACAAGTATTTTTGTTAGAGCGACGGTGGTTAACTAAAGGAATACTTATAGTCTTCCCACTACTTGATAAAAGTATCTTATGACTATCAGTAGAAATGATCTTTCCCTCGCGTTCGGCTATAATGGAAACCCTCGAATCTAGAGCTGTTTGGCGTTCCAATCCAGTTCCAACAATGCATTTCTCGGACCGAGAAAGCGGAACTGCTTGGCGCTGCATATTAGAACTCATTAAAGCCCGATTCGCATCATTGTGCTCAATAAAAGGAATGAGAGAACCCCCAATAGAAAAATATTGGAAAGGAAAAATACTTCTAACATGAATCTGTTCCCATGCAATAGTCAAGAATTCTTGACGGTATCTAGCCGGAACAACCTGTTCTTCCTGAATACCTTGATTCAAGGACAAAGAATTTCCTGCTGCTATCATATAATATTCATCTCTATTTGGTGATAGATAAACCACCTGTCTCTCTTTTTTTTCTTTTGCTTTCTCAGCAGATATTTCATAAAACGGACTCTCTATGGATCCCCACAAGTGATCAATTCTCGCATGAATTGCTAAGGATCCAGTAAGTCCAACATTGATTCCTTCAGACGTGTCAATTGGACAAATACGCCCATAGTGACTCGGATGAATATCTCGGCTCCGAAAACTTGCGGTTCTCCCCGTCAACCCTCCAGGACCTAAACAACTCACTTTTCGCCCATGAACAGTTTGTGTCAATGGATTCGTTTGATCAAAAACTTGAGATAACGGGTATGTGCCAAAAAAGGTCTCATAAGTAGTTATTAATAAAATTGAAGTTGAAGTTGGAGTTACCAAAGTTTGGGGAGTCGGTTTCGATTGACGTATGAATACTCTACGAATAGTTTTTTGAACTGCATGTTGTAAACGACCAAGAGCCAATCCGAATTGATCTTGTAACAGATCCGCAACCGAACGAATACGTTTATTTTTCAAGTGATTCATATCGTCATCGTCAAGTATACCCGTTCCAAATTTCATTCCAATCAAATGATCCGTAGCGGCCAATACATCTCGTGGTAACAAGAATGTATTGTTCTGAGGTATATCAAGATTAAGTCTCCGATTCATATTTCGTCGACCAATCCTTCCTAATTCACATTTTTGTTGAAAAAATTTCTTTTGTAATTCCTCGCATAAGGACTCCGAAAATACCAGGTCCCCACCTACACAAGCAAATTGTTGATAAAACTCCAAAATAGCTTTTTCTTTTGACTCAATCCTCTTCTTCTCCTTAGCATTCGGGAAAGACAAGAAAATTTCAGGGTAGGAAACATTATCTAGAATTTCTCTTAGATTCGAACCCATAGCTGATGATAGAACTAGAATAGATATCTTTTGTTTTCTACTCACGCGAGCCCATATCCTTTCTTTTTTATCAATTGCTAATTCCGATCTCCCTCCCCAATCTGATATTATAGTCCCAGTGTAGATAGAAATTCCCTTATGATCTAATTCCGAGCGGTAGTAAATACCAGGACTTAGCAATATTTGATTGATCACAATTCGGTATATTCCATTTATAATAAAGGTTCCTAAGGAATTCATTATAGGAATGTTTCCGATAGAAATGGTTTGCTTTTGCACATCGAAACCAAAAATTAATCTCGCAGATACATATAATTCGGAAGAATAGGTGAGTGATTCATACACAGCATCTCTTTCTTTTATCGAGGGTTCTAGCAATTGATATCCTTTCGCAAATAATTGAAATGCAATTTCGTGATCTGGATCTTTAATTGTTGGAAACTTGTCAAGTTCTTCTGCCAAGGCTTGATTAATGAACCTACAAAATCCCTCGAATTGGATCTGACTAAATCCGGGTATTGTGGACATTCCCTCGTTTCCATTCCGGAGCATCTTAATCTTAAGTTTCCTGTTTATCAAAGAAAAATTCCATTATCAGCTCACTCTTCATCAATCCCTATGGATCGATCTAGCAATCATGGAATCTATATTCTGTTTACTGAATCACATGAAATTCTAGGGAACTCCACATACGTATTTCATATATGTATTTCATACATATGAATAGAGACCATTTCGACGAAAGTTCGAGTTTGCCAGGGGTACAAATGAAATGAAAATGAATTGATAAAACATTCCTACAAAAAAAATTCTGCCACTTATACTTTATGTTATGATATTCTAATCAGATTGGATGGCAAAGATTTCTCATTTTATCTCCTTTCTATGAATGTAATAAAGCCGTAATATAATATACTAGAAAGTTTGACTTTACTTCGATTTAGAATAGCGTGCTTACTTTAATTTCTCAAAATAATTTGAGGGTTCTTTTTTATTTCGGATCGGAGTAGTATAATTGCTAGAAAATTCAGTATTTCATTGTGGAATTCTAAAATAAAGTAAGTCCCTTTTTTAAGTACATGCCAATCTAGTTATCCACCTCTCCCCATATCCATGCTTTTCTTTTATCGTAATTTCACTTGGGTAGGCCAAGATAGTCAGGTTATACTCTATATCAGAGCAAATTTCCTTTTTTTATTCAAGATATTTAATTTAATACTTTGAAAAATTAAAGCATGATTCCCCATAGAGATATGTACATAAAGGGGATCTTTGGATAATAATGCTGTTCGGACCTAAAGTTTACCTATACACGGATTAAGCATAAAGCCATAATATTTTATTATGCCATTGAAGGGGGGGGAGATAATACCGATTTAAGAGTAGTTCACTACTGCAATAAAAAAAAAAAGAGAATTCTAGTTAACGGTTCCAATTTGTTCTGAATTTTGCAGCCTGTGAATAGAAATCCAATTTTTCTTCTTTTTCATCTCAATAGAAAGAAATGGGAAGTTTTATTGTGTTAACAATGTATGTTTTAAGATAGAATCTATCGAGGAGAATAATAGAAACTGGATCAAAAAAAGCAGGAATAGATTTTTTGAAAAAGATTGGAAAAAAGTAAGTAGAATTATATTCAAAATAAAAGAAAGGGGCTTTTCGTAAGAAAACGTGGATGAATACTTGCTGTTTTCTAGATTTTTGATCGGATTTTTTGGCGGCATGGCCAAGCGGTAAGGCAGGGGACTGCAAATCCTTTATCCCCAGTTCAAATCTGGGTGCCGCCTGATCAATAAAATACTTAGGTTTTTTTTATAGTGCTGATCGAATTCGATAAATTTTTACTTCGCATAAGTTCGGGCAAGAGAGTAACTGGGCCTGCCGATACTGGGTTTAGAGAAACCATACCATAGTTCTATCCTCAAACTAGGGTTAGGATTTGTTTTGACGGTAGTGGCCAAAATGGTTATCAATAGGGGTGAGGTAGTGTTTCCTTATTCTTTTATTATATGAATTCCTTATTCTTTTATTATATGAATTTGAATTGGTTCTTAATTGAGATTCGATTTGATAATTTTAAAATACGAGGATAAGATGTCAGAAATCTTGGTATCCAAAGAAAGGTCCCTAAGGGGCATTCTTTTTTTTTTTTCAATCTAAGATTCAAGAAGGGACTCCACGAAAGAATATCAAGACTTACTAATTATTATACATTTTTTTATCGTACATCTTATGTTACCTACATACACTAAAGTAAGGACTACTTAATTCTAACGAGAATCAGATTAAATAGGTCGATCAAAAATCAATTTAGGAGTTGTGATAAAGTCTCTTCATTCTTTCATAGAATGATACAAAGCAAGGCTGCAGGGTTTAGGTCAAAAATAAACATAGGTAAGGTAGGTATCCAATAAATATTTATCTATCGATAATTTTATGGTATATTCGGGCGTCCTTTGCTTAAAAAAAAAAGAGTAACAAAAGGAATAAAAAATCTTCCTATTCCCGCTTCTTCTATTCAGGACATCATTCCCGTACTCTTTCTTTTTTAAGGAAAAAAGGGCTATAGTATCGTATTTTTAATGCTCTCTAATTCTACCAGAATTCCTATAAGAATTTGTTAGGAGTAAATTCCTTGAACTGATTGATCCATGGCCTTAGGGCGGAATCCCTTTTTGACTCTGTACCCTTGATTCCACTATGATTATTGATCAATAGTAGAATAATCCCTTCATAGAAATAGGAGACATAATTTAGATGGATATAGTAAGTCTCGCTTGGGCTGCTTTAATGGTAGTCTTTACATTTTCTCTTTCACTAGTAGTATGGGGAAGGAGTGGACTCTAGGGATACTACTAATTGATTAAGTAATCAAATTGTTGTATCAATTCTTTTCTTTAACATTTTGCATTAATCATTTTGTCAAACGTTATTCTTTAATCTTTTTCTTTAGTTTTGTTTCACTCCTGTAAGAAACTCTTGTATTGTAAGTTGTAAGAAAGAGCCATTATACCAATTCAGAATTTCTACTAGAAATGACGAATGGTTAAAAAAAGTTCTATACATAAGAAAATTAGACTTTCTTCCACGGAACTATTCACGGCATATCACACATTTTCCATTTCCTTTTACTTTTTACTATAGTCTATTCTTACTATTATTTTTCTTTCCTTCCATGGATTCTTTGGTCAAGAATTGTCTTAGATTTTTTTATTTTGACCTGATTGAAATTAAGTGGATGCAATGAAAAAAGAAATTGAATTAGACTACTTAACTATTTCAATCTACTAATCTATTCTATTCTATGTAGATTCAAAGATAATATAATAGAAAGAATCTAAAGTGTCGTAGAAAAAACTATATGTAGTTCTTTCTACCACACTTTAAGATTCCAACCAGATCCTTTCATTTAAGACTTGGATTTTTTTTATTTAATCCCTTTTTAATTTCTTCAATGATTAATTGGAATTCCAATTAATTATTTTGGCTGACTGTTTTTACATAAATAATAAGTAAAAAAGAAGTAGGAACTAGAATGAACAGTGCAGTAGCAATAAATGCGAGAATATTGACTTCCATAACCTCTTTATTTTTTATTTTCACAATAACTCGGGATGTAATCCCATGGAGAGGAAAAAGGGGTATCTTGTAAATTCAAGGGTAGGGCTTGCATTCTGATAATACTGAATCAATTCAATATTATGAATATCGGATCTATCAAATCAATTCATGGATGAGAGTTATATTTCACGGATGAGAGTTATATAGTATAACATAGGAAGATCCTCTATCCACACTAAGACCAAAATGGGTTTTTTGATTGGATTAGGAATTCCCTCTTTTTTAATCCTTTTCTATTTTTCTTTTCTATATCTCTAACCCACGAGCTTTCTTAATCTTATACTTTCTTAATCTTATACAATTTCCCTTCCTTTTTCTTAATAGTTATACATACAATTATGTATGTATTATATGACCAACTTTCTATGGGTCACATAGACATCCAAATAAGCAGTAGAAGTGAGATGGGGAAAAGAGGTCTGAAATAAAAAGGGAATACGATTTATGTATGGATTCCGGTAAAATACCGGTACTCTATTCCATAAGAGTGGAATAGGAAATTAAGATGAGGATGGTATCATCATAAAGAAAGATAGAGTAATATAATATCCTAAATTCTACTAATCCACATATCGTATGTGTGTCTTTCTTTATCTTTATCGATCGGGAGTAGTGAAAAAAATTCCTATACGCCTTCCCTGCCTCTTTAATGAGAGATGCAAAATAAAAAAGTGAAGTAAGGGTGCCCTGTGGGTATTTGATCTTGCTCCCTGCCCCTTTTTTTCATGGAAAAAGGAAATATAAATTTCTCCATTCATTGAACCCTAGTTCGGGACTGACGGGGCTCGAACCCGCAGCTTCCGCCTTGACAGGGCGGTGCTCTGACCAATTGAACTACAATCCCCGCGGGGTGTATGGCATACCCATTCTTAAATAGAACCATAAGAAGATTCGATTCGTCTTTCGTACTCTAAGAAATAGACGAATCATATACTACATACCCACATATTATACGTGGGTATAGTGAGAGTGACATAACTAGTATGTCGTGATTTTTTATCACTAAAAATGGATAATAATCCAGCCTTCAATAAGAAAAACTCTTTTGTTTGTAAGAAAGGAATGAGAGAGATATGGATTAGAAAAAAAATTTCCCTTTTTTCTTTATCTTTTATTTCTATAGATCAGACATTTTATTTTATGGAAGAAAAACAAAAGGATTTAGTTCATATTCACGAAGCCCTAGATTTTTGGTTTGGGCCGAGCTGGATTTGAACCAGCGTAGACATTGTCAACGAATTTACAGTCCGTCCCCATTAACCACTCGGGCATCGACCCAGGAAGAATTTATTCTAGGGTTTTTGCTAATCTATGATTAACCTCCTTTCATAATACTCCCTACCCCCAGGGGAAGTCGAATCCCCGCTGCCTCCTTGAAAGAGAGATGTCCTGAACCACTAGACGATAGGGGCATCACTAGACGATAGGGCCATATACAACCGCTCGTGATTATACTATAATCATAGTATGAGCAGTTTTTTGGAATTGTCAATATACTCGAAAAGTATAAATAGATCCAAAGCAAAGAGTTTTTCCAACTTTTCTGTTATGTTTTCATCTAGGATTTTTTTTAGTTGATCGTTATAGATTAATTCTCCGTGCTTCATTTAGTGTTCAGACCAAAAATGCATCCATCCCGCACTAAGTCATAAAATTCTCTAAAAATATAGAGAAAGTTTCAAAAACAAAGAAAAAAAGTGAATCAATTTAGTAGAAAAGTACTCTATCAGATTCGAACCAACGACTTACGTCTTAGCACGAGATTACTCTACCACTAATTTAAAAAGCCCTTTATCGGATTTGAACCGATGACTTATGCCTTACCATGGCATTACTCTACCACTGAGTTAAAAGGGCTTTTTATTTAATTCAAAAATTAGCCACTTGGATTTCCCATTATGGGTCCACTGCATAATGTACATATTATATATATAATATATAGAGATAGAGAGAGAGACATTATGTAGAGATTGTATATGTATATATCGATATTTTGAGAGCTCAAAATAAAATTAATAAAAAAAAAAACATACCCTACATAACATATCCAACTCTTCTTGGTTCAGGGTTTTCCGTTTCCGAAGACTAGTAAAATAGGCGGATTCTGGAACCCCAAGGATTCAATGGTATATGGATATGGAAAATATAAGATTTCCGATCCTAGCGGGAAAAGGCGGGGAACAGATACCCAATAGGATATAGGATCCTTGGGAGGAACTTTTGGTAATGGCCTTGATCCTCTATGCTATTTTTTATTTGTTCTTAGTTCTATTGAACTTTTTTCATTCTTTTAAACAAGAATCTAATAAACTAGAATTGAGTCAGTGGAAAAAAGGAGAGAGAGGAAAGTGGAAAAAAGGAGAGAGAGGAAAGTGTTAAATGGAGAGAGTCGACTAATCAGAGACTTTTAGGATCTTCTTTACATCAGGTAAATCTGTCGGCCCTGTCCGTTTTTTTCTTTAAGTTACGACTCTTTGCTGCTTACTTCTATCAAGCCATAGGGAAAGTCTATGATGAATTTGGAAAACTCATCTCACTCACTCTTACTCTATGGCTCGGACTTAATGGGGGAAGAAAACATCTTCCAGAATTTCTTTTTTGTTCAATTCTGGACAAAAAAGAAAAGGAAAAAAGGAATTTATAGGGACAGTGTTACCCCCTATATCCCCTAGTTTATATTGTAGGAATAATAAAACAATTTAGCAGTCTGACACACTTACGTCCTTGCAAAGTAAATAATTATTATTGTAGTCGTAACCGTAGAATAGGATCCTAATCAAAATAAATACATTTGGTTCAGGCGCTATTAGCATGGTAAGAAAAGATTTTTTTACAGACCAGAGGGGCTATCTAAATCCTAAAGTAAAGGCGAGCGATCGAAGTAGAAGTACCAACGGCTCAGTGTCATGAACCTTCTCCATCTGATTCAATAAGGGGGAATTAGCCTTCTTGTCAAATGGCTATCCTTGACAAAGGGTACCATTTATACCATAATCTACAATGTAGCGGGTATAGTTTAGTGGTAAAAGTGTGATTCGTTCTATTAATAACTGAATTTGAAATGATATACTTAAGGCATCCTTAAGTTTTTTATTTTTATATTCCGATGAAAACTTTAGTTCTTATAAAGGATTAAATCCTTTTCCTCTCAATAGCATATTGAGGAAGAATATACATTCTGGCGATTTGTATCCAAAGACTAATTTAAATTGCATCCAAAATAAAAATTGGATTATGAGTACAGAGTCGCGAAGCATAATTTTGCATTGGATTAAGTATTCCAATTTTGAAAATATGAGTAAAGGATCTATGGATGAAGATACAAAAAAGTTGATTTCCAATCGTAACTAAATCTTCTTAAAATAAGGAATAAGGAAGCCAAATAGCTAAAAAACGATAGTTTTGGTTTACTAGAACCATCCGCATATTGTTTCAGCTCGGTGGAAACCCAATTCTTTTCCTCAGGATCTCTTGAATGAAATTAGGGAACGAAGTAAGTAGATTAGATGGATTTAGATAGAATTTCTATCTCCTACTCTATAAGGATCATCTAGAAAGCGGAGAGCTTTGGTTCCATTCAAATAGAAAAGCTGACATAGATGTTAAGTGGTGAGAATATCCATAAAGGAGCCGAATGAAATCAAAATTTCATGTTCGGTTTTGAATTAGAGACGTTAAAAATAATCAACCAACGTCGACTATAACCCCTAGCCTTCCAAGCTAACGATGCGGGTTCGATTCCCGCTACCCGCTCCATTCTGTATAAAAGGAGTATTCTATTTCTCTAGACATGTTAGAGGCTTGTATTCAAGCCTTTTTTGTCCACCAGTTTCTGGTACTCCAGAGCGGAGTAGAGCAGTTTGGTAGCTCACGAGGCTCATAACCTTGAGGTCACGGGTTCGATTCCCGTCTCCGCACTTAGCAGTCTGTATAAAAGGACTATTCTATTTCTCTAGATATGGTAGAGGGGCGTATCCAACCCTTTTTTATTCATTAGCTCCCGGCCCTAGAGGGCAAAATTGAGCAGTTTGCGAAGTCACTTGCCTTCAAAAAAAGAAGGCGCAAGGCTTCTCCCTACCCTGCAGAAAATAAAAATGAAACGAAAGGGACAGTCTACCTCTCCCTTCCCTTTAAAAACAGTTTGCCCGTTGTTTGTCTCAGTTAATACCCAATTTTTGGAGCTCTCTTGGCGAGTTCTATTTCTGCCTCCGGAGCGCCCTCTTTTTTTGAGTGGGATGCAAAGGAAGGGTAAGCATAGTAAGGGATACGGCACTAGACTAACACCTAATTAATACTTAATTTAATATAAGTAGTTAAACAATTAACTATACTAAACTTTTATCATAGTACTTTGAGAAATTAAGCGGGCGAGCGGCGGAATCGAACCCGTATCTTCTCCTTGGCAAGGAGATATTTTACCATTGAACTACGCTCGCTACGGTATATATTTTATAGCGTATATCCGCCTGGGTCGACCTTCTATGTCTGGGTCGACCGTTTCATTTCATTTTCTATTATATTAGAGTTTTCCTTTTTTTATTATCTGTCAATGAATATTCTAATGGGAATGGAATTTCATAATACTGAAAGAGAAGAGCTAGCAATTCGGAACGCAAATTGCGTTTTAATACGTCTCACTATTCTAATTTTTTAGAAGAAATGGCCTTTATTATTTCTTTTTTATGGGGTTAATAAATATTAACCAAATTTAATTTAAGAAATGAGAGAATTCAGAATAGCTACGAGAAAGACTAGTCCAATCCATAATGATGTACCAGAAAATACAACATTTTTATTATTTGACCAACCATCAGGAGAAGCAAATACAAGGGGTACACTAATTACTAAGACTGAGGAAGTCGCAATTAATGCAAAACAGCTAATTGGAAAGCAATAGTCATATTTCTAATCCTCCAAGCTACCATCAAATAAAGTTGACTACATATTTGATCCCTCACTTAACCAAAATTGTAAAAAAATACAAGAAGTAGGAGGGGTTTAATCATGAATCCATTGATTCTTCTCTTTAATTCAAATTTATTACTTAAACCGCTTTTTTATTTGGATATGGGGGTGAGAAGAGATTATTTACTCTTTATTTCACAAGCGGGTATAGCGGATCCTGTATCCGTGTATACAGTATACAGAGATATATCGAAAAGGAACTTGTATCTGATATCTTTCTAGAGGCTAATAAATCTTTTTATTTTTATATGGCTATGTTCTATTTGTAGGAGTAAAATAAGGATTAGGCTGTGGAGAGATGGCTGAGTGGTTGATAGCTCCGGTCTTGAAAACCGGTATAGTTCTAGGAACTATCGAGGTTCGAATCCTCTCTCTCCTTTTGCTTATTGAATACGTTTGTTTCTTTCATTTTTTTTTTCTGTCCCTTATCTTTCTTTCATAAAAAGGAATGAATGGCTCGGCTAGATGGAATAACCGAGCCAGAACAGAAAAAAAGTAGAACAGGTATAAATAAGAAAATCTTAGTTAAGAGGGTTCATGTAAAGAACAGGTTCCAAATCACGATCGATTCCCTTTTCAAAACCTGCTGCAGCAGCTCGGGCTCTTCCTGCATGCCATAAATGGCCCACAAAAAAGAAGAATCCTAGAACAAAATGAGAAGTTGATAACCAACTTCTAGGAGAGACATAATTAACTGCATTGATCTCGGTAGCTACGCCACCCACGGAATTTAAAGAGCCTAAAGGAGCGTGGGTCATATATTCTGCTGAGCGTCGTTCTTGCCAAGGTTGTATGTCTTTTTTCAACCTACTCAAGTCCAAACCGTTGGGGCCCCTTAGAGGTTCTAACCATGGAGCACGAAGGTCCCAAAAACGCATAGTTTCCCCTCCAAAGATAACTTCCCCAGTTGGGGAACGCATTAGATATTTACCTAAACCTGTGGGTCCTTGAGCGGATCCCACATTAGCTCCAAGACGCTGGTCTCTAACTAGAAAAGTAAATGCTTGAGCTTGAGAAGCTTCTGGCCCGGTGGGTCCATAAAACTCACTCGGATAAGCTGTATTATTGAACCATACAAAACAACAAGCGATAAAACCAAAGACAGATAAAGCAGCTAAACTATAAGACAAGTAAGCTTCTCCAGACCATACAAATGCACGGCGAGCCCATGCGAAGGGTTTGGTTAAAATATGCCAAATTCCGCCAAATACACAAATAAAACCCAACCATACATGCCCACCAATTATATCTTCTAAATCATCTACACTAACAATCCACCCTTCTCCACCAAAAGGAGATTTTAGTAAATAACCAAATATAACACTGGGACTAAGGGTCAAATTGGTAATTTTTCTTACATCTCCCCCCCCAGGGGCCCAGGTATCATATACACCGCCAAAATAAAGAGCCTTGAGTACTAGAAGAAAAGCACCTAGACCTAACAAAATTAAGTGAATACCCAAAATTGTAGTCATTTTATTTCTATCTTTCCAGACATAACCAAAGAATGGAAAAGATTCCTCAAGAGTCTCGGGTCCCAGAAGCGCGTGATAAATGCCACCGAAGCCTAAGACTGCGGAGGAAATTAGGTGAAGTACGCCAGATACAAAGTACGGAAAAGTATCTAGAACTTCCCCCCCTGGCCCTACTCCCCAACCTAGAGTAGCTAAGTGTGGAAGTAAAATCAACCCTTGTTCATACATGGGCTTTTCTGGTACGAAATGGGCCACTTCAAATAGGTTCATTGCTCCGGCCCAGAATACGATTAATCCGGCATGGGCTACATGAGCTCCAAGTAGTTTACCGGACAAATTGATAAGTCTGGCATTCCCAGCCCACCAAGCAAAGCCGGTGGTTTCTTGGTCACGACCAGCTAAAACGAAAGTTCCATTAAAGAGCGTTTCCACGTGGTAGAACCTCCTCAGGGAATATAAGATTTTCATGAGGCTGATCCTGAGCTGCCATCCACGCACGAATACCCTCGTTTAAAAGAATATTTTGGTGTAGAAAGTCTCAAATTCAGGATCTTCCGCTGCACGGATTTCCTGGGAAACAAAGTCATAGGCACGTAAGTTCAGAGCCAAGCCAACTACGCCAATAGCACTCATCCATAAACCGGTGACGGGTACAAATAGCATAAAGAAATGTAACCAACGTTTATTGGAAAAAGCAACACCAAAGATTTGGGACCAAAAGCGGTTAGCAGTGACCATTGAATAAGTTTCTTCAGCTTGAGTTGGGTTAAAAGCACGGAAGGTATTTGCACCATCACCGTCCTCAAATAGAGTGTTTTCTACGGTCGCCCTACCCTGCAGAAAATAAAATGAAACGAAAGGGACAGTCACCTCTCCTTCCCTTTAAAAACAGTTTGCCCGTTGTTTGTCCTCAGTTATACCCAATTTTGGAGCCTCTTGGCGAGTTCTATTTCTGCCTCCGGAGCGCCCTCTTTTTGAGTGGGATGCAAAGGAAGGTAAGTATAGTAAGGGATACGGCACTAGACTAACACCTAATTAATACTTAATTTAATATAAGTAGTTAAACAATTAACTATACTAAACTTTTATCATAGTACTTTGAGAAATTAAGGGCGAGCGGCGGAATCGAACCTGCATCTTCTCCTTGGCAAGGAGATATTTTACCATTGAACTACGCTCGCACGGTATATATTTTATAGCGTATATCCGCCTGGGTCGACCTTCTATGTCTGGGTCGACCGTTTCATTTCATTTTCTATTATATTAGAGTTTTCCTTTTTATTATCTGTCAATGAATATTCTAATGGGAATGGAATTTCATAATACTGAAAGAGAAGAGCTAGCAATTCGGAACGCAAATTGCGTTTTAATACGTCTCACTATTCTAATTTTTTAGAAGAAATGGCCTTTATTATTTCTTTTTTATGGGGTTAATAAATATTAACCAAATTTAATTTAAGAAATGAGAGAATTCAGAATAGCTACGAGAAAGACTAGTCCAATCCATAATGATGTACCAGAAAATACAACATTTTTATTATTTGACCAACCATCAGGAGAAGCAAATACAAGGGGTACACTAATTACTAAGACTGAGGAAGTCGCAATTAATGCAAAACAGCTAATTGGAAAGCAATAGTCATATTTCTAATCCTCCAAGCTACCATCAAATAAAGTTGACTACATATTTGATCCCTCACTTAACCAAAATTGTAAAAAATACAAGAAGTAGGAGGGTTTAATCATGAATCCATTGATTCTTCTCTTTAATTCAAATTTATTACTTAAACCGCTTTTTATTTGGATATGGGGTGAGAAGAGATTATTTACCTTTATTTCACAAGGGGTATAGGGATCCTGTATCCGTGTATACAGTATACAGAGATATATCGAAAAGGAACTTGTATCTGATATCTTTCTAGAGGCTAATAAATCTTTTATTTTTTATATGGCTATGTTCTATTTGTAGGAGTAAAATAAGGATTAGGCTGTGAGAGATGGCTGAGTGGTTGATAGCTCGGTCTTGAAAACCGGTATAGTTCTAGGAACTATCGAGGTTCGAATCTCTCTCTCCTTTTGCTTATTGAATACGTTTGTTTTTTCATTTTTTTTTTCTGTCCCTTATCTTTCTTTCATAAAGGAATGAATGGCTCGGCTAGATGGAATAACTGAGCCAGAACAGAAAAAGTAGAACAGGTATAAATAAGAAAATCTTAGTTAAGAGGGTTCATGTAAAGAACAGGTTCCAAATCACGATCGATTCCTTTTCAAACCTGCTGCAGCAGCTCGGGTCTTTCCTGCATGCCATAAATGGCCCACAAAAAGAAGAATCTTAGAATCAAAATGAGAAGTTGATAACCAACTTCTAGGAGAGACATAATTAACTGCATTGATCTCGGTAGCTACGCCACCCACGGAATTTAAAGAGCCTAAAGGAGCTGGGTCATATATTCTGCTGAGCGTCGTTCTTGCCAAGGTTGTATGTCTTTTTCAACCTACTCAAGTCCAAACCGTTGGGGCCCTTAGAGGTTCTAACCATGGAGCACGAAGGTCCCAAAACGCATAGTTTCCTCCAAAGATAACTTCCCAGTTGGGGAACGCATTAGATATTTATTTAAACCTGTGGGTCCTTGAGCGGATCCCACATTAGCTCCAAGACGCTGGTCTCTAACTAGAAAAGTAAATGCTTGAGCTTGAGAAGCTTCTGCCCGGTGGGTCCATAAACTCACTCGGATAAGCTGTATTATTGAACCATACAAAACAACAAGGATAAAACCAAAGACAGATAAAGCAGCTAAACTATAAGACAAGTAAGCTTTCCAGACCATA